>JAYWVB010000048.1:0-260793 GCA_039881045.1 Chaetomium olivaceum | reverse complement strand
CTTGAGTCTTGACTAACTGGGGATGGTGATGGTGAGTAACGGAGTTCGCTCGTTAATGCTCACGGTGTAGTACATACCACTCAACCAACCGCAATGACAGATGACAGCGCGTGGCTAAGATTTTCCGATTCGCCGCTGACTGCAACGCTCAGTTAATACCTCAGAGGCAAAAGATTCAGACATTGTCAAAGGCCGGCCGGCATATGTCAGTCACTGAGGTCAAAAGATGGCCCTCGGGTTGCCCAATCCGGGTTCGTCCAAATCGCGCGCCAAGCTGCAAGGCGGCATGCTCATGCGCGAGACTTTAGCCGGAATACGGGAGTGGCACGGAGGGGCTCGGCGGGGTGTTCAGGTAACGTCATCATTGGCCCCTCGTCCGCAGAGGGGCATCGCCAGCTCGAGCCGCGATGGAATTTGTGAAGCGGGGAGGACTGGCATTCAAGGATCGAGAGCCCGCTTTTGACTTCACCCGGCCGGCCGCCGGCTTCGGCATTAACTGTGGCGAGGTGAGCTTCTGCGGGCTGACCTGCTGCCGGCTAACCTTGGCCATGCACTCGCTCGGCCTGTCTTGGTTTTGGATAGACCTTTGACAGACAAGTTCGTTGATCAAGACGAAGATATTGTCTGCTGCTCTAAGGGGCTCACGTTTTACTACACCAATCTCACACATCACTCCGACTCGTCACTACCCCACCACCCCGACAAGCACACTTACACGACCGAACCATGGCCGACTCCAAAACCCCCATCGCGTTCATCGGCCTCGGCGCCATGGGCTTCGGCATGGCCACCCACCTCGTCAAGCAGGGCTACGCGGTAACGGGCTTCGACGTGTGGGGGCCGACGCTCGAGCGCTTCGCGGCAGCGGGCGGGCTCACGGCGACAACCCCCGCCGCGGCCGTCGCCGGCAAGGCCTTCTGCGTGTGCATGGTCGCGACGGCGCAGCAGGCGCAAGCCGTGCTCCTGGACGGGCCCGAGCCCGCCGTGCCGGCCCTGCCCCAGGGCGCCGCCCTGCTCCTCTGCTCCACCGTGCCCTGCGAGTACGTGCAGGCGCTGGGCGAGCAGCTGCGCGCCGTCGGCCGCGGGGATATCCTGCTGGTCGACAGCCCCGTGTCAGGTGGCGCGGCGCGCGCCGCGGACGGCACCCTGTCCATCATGGCGGGCATGTCCGACGCCGCGCTAGAGAAGGCCCGCCCGCTGCTGGCCGAGATGGCCGACCCGGCGAAGTTGTACATTGTGCAGGGCGGCGTGGGCGCCGGGAGCAACATGAAGATGGTGCACCAGGTGTTGGCGGCGTGCCAGATCCTGGCCGCGAGCGAGGCGATGGGGTTTGCGGAGCGCCTGGGGTTGGACCTGGCCAAGGCGCAGCAGGCGGTGCTGGGCTCGGACGCGTGGAACTGGATGTTTGAGCACCGCACCCCGAGGATGTTGACGCAGTTCCAGCCCATAGCGAGCGCGGTGAATATCATCGTGAAGGACACCAAGATCATCACCGCTGAGGCGCAGAGGGGTGGGTTCCGGGTGCCGATGACAAAGAAGGCCGAGGAGGGCTACCGACAGGCGGTTGACAAGGGGTACGGGCAGGATGACGACAGCAGCCTGTTGCGGTTGTACACCGAGGCGGAAAGAAGCGAGGCGGTAGAGAGCTCAGCCAAGACGGACGAGGAGAAGCTGGCGTTGGTCATTGACCTCCTCAAGGCGATCAACCTCGGCGCTGCTGCAGAGTCTCTCGCGTTTGCTAGCTTCGTGGGCCTGGATCTCGAGCAGGTACTTGACCTGTGCGTCAACGCAGCGGGATCAAGTATCATGTTGAAGCAATATGGCCCCCAGTTCATCAAGGCGCTTCGTGCGGGCACCGAGTCCAAACTCTGGACAGCCACGGAGAACGAGGTGAGCCTTGATGAGGTCACGGCAAAGCTCCAAACGGCAGTGGACGAGGCTAGGCGGATTAAGGTGCCGGTATTATTGGGGGCGCAGGCGTTGGAGGTCTTCGGCGAGGCATTACAGCCTGCGGCATCTAAGCTTTCGATCAATGCGTTGGTGAATGTTTGGGCGAACGCGTCGCAATAGGCGGAGTCCACAGATTTGTATTTTAATTTCTTCTCGGGGTTGAAACTCAAGAGCTTCCCTTGAATTCAGAGAAGCAGCTTGACTCTCCACATTGATCGCATTATTGTGTTGCTATTTGAGATTGTTGCTGGTAGTTAGTTCTTGCTTGGAAGAAAAGGGAAGAGACCCTGCGCGACAGGCGATCTTCAAGCCGCGGTTTGCCCCACAATTTGATCGTGCAGTCAAGCGTGCCAAGGAATTCCCCACGTGTCCACGCGAGGAACACCGCGGGGCCGTATGTTCCACGAACACGAGGACCCTATGGGATTCGGTTTTTGTTTCCTTTCGCTCGAAAACAAGGTAATCGGTTTATTTCGTTCCCATTCTTTCTATCTCAGCATAACCTCGAGTGGTTACTAATTTTTATCAAGCTCTGCCAAGTTACTAAGGCTAGCTTTGTAAACATCTTGGTACTTCCGCAGTACATACCTTTCCGCACAACCCACACCTGTTCACGCATCTTGGCCGGAAAGCAGATTCCCGCCGCGTCTTCTGTGTTTCGACTCGCCATAATTTATATCTCCGTTGACTTTTTCAGTACGGCGATTCTTAAGTGCGTATACCTTGGTTGACTGTCGATTACAATCACTCGGCCACCGACTCAAAGTGAAAAACCAACCCCAACAGTCGCGCTTCCACGGCCACGACGCAAGAGCAAAGATGGAAGACGCTATGCGCCTCCATTTTTATACCCACGGGCTACCCGAGGTAAGTACCTAGGAGGCATGTTATATTTTTACAATCGTGGTCAGGTCACTCATGCCGCCCGGCAGTCAGCCCCAGAGGAGGAGAAAGACTGTCATTGGTGCCAAATCCGCGCCTTTGCCACCCACAACACGATTCCGATAACTATCGTCAACGAGGAGGATGGGGAAGTCCTCAACCCAAATTTCAGATTTATCGATCATTCCGTCATCGCCGATGACGTCCCCGTGGCCGAGGACTCCTTCCGCACGGGCTGCAACTGCGCCAAGGACGAAGATTGCATGTACGGCACATGCCAGTGTCTGGATGAGATGGCCCCGGATAGCGACGAAGATGAGTACGATCAGTCGGCCAGCCGGCCGCGGAAGAAAAGGTTCGCCTACCATTCGAGTGGGCCCAAGGCGGGCTTGTTGAGGAGTAGGATTCTCAACAGCCGCGAACCCATCTACGAGTGCCACGAGGGGTGTAACTGCTCGGCGAACTGTCCCAACCGGGTGGTAGAGCGGGGAAGGACGGTTCCGCTCCAGATTTTCCGGACCCAGGATCGAGGCTGGGGTGTTAGGTGCCCCGTCAACATCAAGGAAGGGCAGTTCGTCGACCGGTACCTCGGCGAGATCATCCCGAGTGAGGAGGCCGACAGGCGGCGCGCAGACTCAACAATCTCGCGGCGCAAGGACGTCTACCTCTTTGCGCTCGACAAGTTCTCCGACCCGGACTCACTGGATCCACTGCTGGCGGCAGCGCCGCTCGAGGTGGACGGCGAGTGGATGAGCGGGCCGACACGCTTCATCAACCACAGCTGCCAACCGAACATGCGCATCTTTGCGCAGGTCGGTGATCACGCAGACAAACATATCCATGATTTGGCTCTCTTTGCGATTCGGGATATTCCTGAGGGGGAGGAGCTGACCTTTGATTACGTTGATGGGTTGGAGGAAATGGATTCTGACGCGCACGATCCGTCAAAAATTAAGGATATGACGGAGTGTAAATGTGGCACCAAGCGTTGTCGAGGGTTCTTGTGGTAATGGTGGCAGAGAGGATGGGTTGGAGTGCACGGGTTGGTTACCACCTCGGTGATCGTTGGTTGTCACGAGTTACTCAACTGAGCCAAAGCAGAAAGAGGTGACAGCAAGTGTACGTCCTCGAGGAAGGATCAATGGTGTCCGTCCGTACCAACGGGGAACGACAGTCATGTACGAAGTGCTACGAAGTAGTACATGCCAGATCCAAAAATCGAAAACGGGATCCTTCCACTCAGCGAGGTCATGTTGTGCCGTCGTCTGTGATGGAAGCTCGAATAATTTCCTAATTTTCCTTAGCGGTATTGCCCCCATTTTTGGCCTGTCTTGGCGGCCCCGGTCCAGTCCCGGAACGTCCCTTGCTCTCCTCGGGGCTACCGATCTCATGAATGCTTTATATAAAACTTTGCCAGAAACCACAGTGGGTTTCATTAGTTTTCGCCAGGGCGATATAAAAGTCATTCAACGTGGCTCGTACGGTCAGCCGGGTCTCCTTTTGGTCCGGCTCACCCAAGATATTCCGGCATCATCGCCGAACGTCCAGGATTGGATCTGACCCACAAGGGACCGCGGCGGTCTGGCCAAGACAGGCCAAGCGGACACCGAGCGGGCCACGAACCCACTGACCAGTGATCACAGACCCGCCGGTGGGGTTCCTGCGCAACACAGCTCCAAGAGTGACAAACATCATTCCTTCTCCCACACACTCGCTCAGCTCTTATCGCTAGAGCAGGTCACGCTACATCTGAAAACCACGGTAATCTCAGCGCAGAGTGGTGCGCTGGAGGGATACTCTCAAGTTTCAAAACACAGGCAAGCGACAACGTGAGTAACGCAAAACGCAAACCTGAGTAACCGACCAGAGAGGCTGCGATACTCGGCTTCTCCAAAACTTCCCCAGACCTTTTGCCGTCATGAACTAGTTATTCAAGCGGCTGGATCGAGCTGCCAAACGTGTGCGAAATCGACGAGCACGATACCGGAATCTCGGTAGATCGGACACAATGGTATGATACATTCCCTATCTTTTTCTGCTTTCTCATTACCCTTTTTCTTCATAAGACTGCCCGTCGATCTGAAATTCTGTTGTCACCTCCGCCACGGCGACAGTTTCTTTTTTGCCTCTCCCGACCAACACCCCAGTTGGCCCTCGACCCTACCCATACTGACTATGCTTAGGGTTGTTGTCTTTCCCGAGACGGCGGTCCTAACTCGCCCTACCCAGGTGGCGCTGCCACTGGTTCCAGTCGAGCAATCAACGAGGCTACCCACACAGCCGGCGCATCGAGCTCACAAACCGGAGTCGACGAATCTCTCCCGTCGGGCTCCCAGCGCCGGCGGAGGCAATCCCACCAGCCACTGAACCAGCACATCAACAAACCCTTGCGACGACACGAATGGGTCAGCCGCGATCGGCAATGGACACCAGCCGCCCTACGGCGGGAGAGGATTGAGTTCTTCGACACTCGAGTTACCGGCAGAGAGGAGATATGGCAGACCCTGCGTGCGGCTCTTGAGGTGCTCTGGGCTGCGGATGAGGCGGCGCGGAATAGCCAGCACCATCGGGGGAGCGAGGATGGAGGCCCAAGCGAAGAGGACCCCGTCGTAGCGCTGGCGACCGCGCAAAGCATCATTGATGCGGCCGATATTACGCTTCCCACCGGGGACTTGTACAACGGGGCTTATGATGCGTTTGGGAATTACTACCAGCTGTCACACCAGATCGTGGCTGATCCCTCTAATTTGTTACGGAACCCCAGTTCGACTGAGGGCCTGGGCGATGCTAAAACCGACTTGGCTGCCGGCGAGGAGACAGAGCGAGAGTATGGCGATGATGACGACGACGACGAAATTGAGCGACGCCGCGAGGAGAAAGGCAAGGCCGTTGTGGATGTCAGGGATCAGATCACCATCAGGGCGAGACTCAGTGACGGGTCTCGGGATGTTAACGTTGTGGTAAGCGAGGGAGACTCTGTCCGGCGTATTGCCAGGGCGATTGCAGAGAAAGCAAAGGTAAGGACCCCTTTCGGGCAGCTAAAAGAGATGTACGTGCTAACAATTCGACCCCAAGCTCCCATCCAGCAAAAAGATACGCATCGCCTACATGGGGAAGATCCTTCAGGATGGCTCCCCCCTCATGGCTCAGGGCTGGAAGCAAGGTCATGTCATCAACGCCTTGGTGTTTGGCCGCTAGAACCGGTGGTCACCATTGCTGGACGATCAACCTCTTGAATCATTCTTGGCAACCGAAGAGACCGATTCCACTCATGTCACCGGCTCAGCCTACTCCAGTTCAACGGAATCCACTCCCCTCTTATTCGAGCCCCGCACCAGGAGACGGGACCGGCTGGCTTCCGCCCTGCACAATCTTAGGCTTGTCATGGGCCCTGGCTTCCGCTATGAGATCCTCGTTGGGGACATGCATGAACCCCTCCCGCAAGAGGAGACGAAAGCAAACCCTTTCTCGCGGTTCGTTACCACCATCAAAACACGCCGTGCTTCCAGGTTACATCACGGCTACCGGCAGCAGACGGGTGCTCCAGAACAGCAAACAGGCGATCAAGACCATGATTCGGCCGCCTACAATGCCCGTGTTGCCTGGTTACTCGCAGCCATGGTCATGTAACGATTCTAGCACCGCTCAGAAACAACACGCGCCACAGGGTTTGGGACTTGACCAACTGCCACCAAAATCCGGCCATCAGCGAGTTTCCATCAACCAAGCACGCTATCAACTCTTCAAAGATCAGGGAATCTTTGCCTCCCACTCTAGCTATCTTGTTGGAGCTTGGTTGAGCTCTAAGGGCAGCAAACCATTTCACTGAATACTCAACACCCTTCACATATACCCTGCCCTGTCTTCCACTTATTTAACATACCCCGTTTTACCGGCGTTATATCTGGCTTACAGGACGTTACAATGGATGGCATGTAGTTGCTTCGCACCAGTTTAACCCTTTTCTTTTGCCCCCCCGCTTTGCGTTGTTGAAGTCACGGTCTCAACGTAGAGAGTTGTTACCCCGGGCATCCCGTCAGGGCGTTACCTGCCTCGAACTACACCTTCCTTGCGCCCCCTTCTAGTTTATACCGAAGACTTGATAGGAACACGGATGAGTACTGCTGGCTCACAGGCAAAGGAGGCGATCTGCAACGCCGTCCACATAAGTGGAAAACCCGGCTTTCAGTTTTGACTTGCTTTCCTGCTTCCAGAAGAAACTCCCCGCCCCACCCAAACCAAGAGATGGCACTCATCAACGGCATCATCCTGCCTCATTCCACATCGTCCTATGTACATCCCTTCCCTTTCCAAGAACCCTGACGCCCCCGCGCCCCGACTGCCCAAGCAATGTCTCCCAAATCAAATGTCAATAATACAAATCTATCATTAAACTTGTCCCATCCGAAGCATGTTTTACATTTTGCGTTTTTTCCCATCTCCTCTCCATGCGCCCTTAAACAGGTGCCTCACCAAGGCATCCTCGGGAACGGTCCCGTCGTTGGTGCTCTTAGAGTGTGGCTGGCCCATACCAAAACCGTCGATGCTCAGAACAAGGATGTCACCGAACAGCTTCGGCTCGTCCATGTAGGACAGGTCCTTGGTGTCGCTGAGCGACGGGTCGTACTCCTGCAGCTGCGCAAAGACCACATCCGTGAAGGCGGCCGGGCCCGTCGAATTCATCACCTCAAAACTGTCCAACTTGCCCAGCTTGCCAACCGGCACCCCGTGCGCCGCCGCCAAATCGTCCAGTGACGCCAAAATCCGCTCCACCATCTTCCCAAACACCGGGTGCCCGGGGCTCGCCGCGATCGTCCACTGGCAGAACTGCACCCAGTGCGAAATATCCGTCCACCCGGGCCCGTCGCGCCGGTCGAACTCGATGCCCACCACCACGGCGGCCTTGTCGCGGAATTTCTCGGGCACCCACCCGTCGATGGGGCGGAGCGCCACTGTGTCGGTGTCGGTGTACACCCCGCCCTCGGCCGACAGGATCAGGTACCGCAGCAGGTCGGATTTCATCCCCACGTTGGGCATCTGCGTGTAGGCATCCACGATGCGCTGGTCATTCCCGAAGTGCTTGCGCACGAACTCGTCGCCGCCTTTTTGGCCAACTAGCGTGCTGTGAGGGGGGAGGGAGCGGTTGGTTAGGCCGGGTCTTGCGTGACGAGGTGATGATGGTGGGAGCATGACACGACACCCCAGGAAATCCCCAGGGCTGCTTGTACAAGGGAAAGGCAAGGGCATGCTTACTACACGTAGTCGGTGTTCATGGCCAGCCAGGTGGGCGTCTCGGCGAGGATCTTGGGATCCGGCACGAAGTTCTCCTTGGACTTGCTCCCGCTCTTGGGCAGCAGGATCTGCCAGATCTTGGCGGGGATGCCCGGCTGGACCCGCACCGGGGGCGGCGGCGGCGGCGTCTGGGTCTGCGTCGCCGAGTCGCCCGAACCGTTGCCCGTCTCCGTGGTCTGGGTCGTCTGCGTCCCGGGCGCCGTGGATATCTGCGTCGGGACGGGGGGTGGCCCGCCGACGTTCGCGCCGTTCCCGCCGTGCGCCACCCCGTCAGCGCCGGTCGTCGCGCCGCTGTTATGCGCCGGCGGCAGCGCGTCCTTGGGGCGCGGGACGTAAGAACCGAAATCTATGCCGGTCGCGAACCCGCCGTAGATGAAGGTCGCGGCGGCGAGCATCACCACGCTGATGGCGATGATGCCGTAGAACCTCTGGCGACGGCGCGAGACATAGTGCAGGAACTGCGCCGGCCAAGAGGAGCCCGCGGCTACCTCATTCTGTTGGGCCATGACGGAGGCGAAGATGAGCTATCCGCGACGACGAGGTTGACGCGGTGGGTTGACATCGAGATGCTGCTTGGCCGGGTGGAGAAAGGGGTCCTGGGGTGATGAAATTAAGCTTTGGAAAAGGTGACGAAGCCTGGAGAGGGGGCTGAATGCGAATCCACTGACTGGCTCGCTAACGGGGCCTGTAATCAATACGAGATGCTGCTCTTTGTTCTGGAAACGGCTAGGATTGGCGGCCCCGGAAACATCAGACCAACGAGGAGCCGGCTTAAAAGGGGTGGGTCTCTGGCGTGGTACTGGGGCTGACGGATTGTCTCTCAGTCAGACGATCTAACTGCTTTGAGTTCTAGTTGCTCGTTGTTGATTTGCTTGCTAGATTGAGATGGTAGTGCAACCCACTTCTTTCCTCCACAATCGTGCCTCTTGGCTTGAAACGGTTTGGATCTCAACCTCCGCCGGGTGTTATCGAATACACATGGCCGGCCAGATGAACACATGGACACATGGCCCCCACAGGCACC
The DNA here is from genome assembly GCA_039881045.1 of Chaetomium olivaceum. NCBI lineage: Eukaryota > Fungi > Ascomycota > Sordariomycetes > Sordariales > Chaetomiaceae > Chaetomium > Chaetomium olivaceum. Next base: position 251,645 of record JAYWVB010000048.1, on the reverse strand, counting down.
TTCGGCCCTCAAGTTGTACAAGCGCCTGACGAAGATGTCAAGGAGACATTAGCGAATGGAAGGCTATCCTTACCGAACCAAATGTCGACACGCCGCGCCTTTGCATAATCGTAATTTTCCTCTACCATACAACTACCCTGCACGCAGCTAGGAGGCGATGGGCGTAATGAAGAGGCAGAACGGAAAGCAGGCTTTGGCTCAGTCTTAAATAAGGCTGAAGATGTCCTCTTTGCCACCAGCACATGATCTTCTTTTGTCGTCCCGGTGCTTGTATTCCGTAGTCATATAACATATCCCATCCAACCATCGGCCGGTCGGTCATGGATGAGTTTTTCGATATCGAGTCGCCGGCAAGCTTTCCAACAGCATGGACGGCACCGGCATCATGTTTCGCGTCAACAAACTTCTACCAGGTGTTGCTACCGAGCGGGACCGTGATGTATTTCAGCAACATGTTTGGAACACCCACGCCTGTGTTGACGGGAATATGGCCAACGGGTGACTGTTGGCCTCCATCAAGTACCCCCAATGTCCCCTACCTGACCGATGGCGGTTGTCCCGCCGGCTACACGCGTGCCTGTGCCACTGCCATACCCAATTTCAGCGGAACGCCCGCCAGTGCAGTGACTTGCTGCCCGAGGTTCGTCGTCTACCGCTTCAGACTCGCTATGCGGGGGGGCCTTGCCCGACCGAAAAGAAGTCTCAAAAGTCTAACATCCGCAGTATTGCCAACAATGCCTTCTCATTCATGTGCAGAAACAACGAGTACGGCTGCCACGGCACAGCAACGCCAGGCGCGGTCTGGACCGGCGTGGTAACCAATATCGTAGAATCAACCGAAGCGCCGTTCACACACACGCCCAACTCACTGGAGGGCCTGGAAGCTTGGGGCATCAAGCTGCTTTCGGTGAGCTCGCGGTTCCAGGTCAACCTCCGCGGTCTTTCCCGCATGGATACTGACGGGTCCCTGTTCATAGGTGGCTTCAGCATCCTCAACGAGCGGTCTCGCCACTCCGACCAGCTCCGGCACCAGCATCACCACAGACCTTGGAACCACGACCACGACGCCACCTCCCAACACACAAACCACCCTACCTGCGACCGCAACCGGAAACGATGCGAATTCATCCTCGGCACCCACCGCCGCCGCCGGCACCACTAACCTAGAAACCGCAACAATAGTAGGCGTGGCGCTGGGGTCAGCCGGCGCCGTCGCGTTGCTGGCCCTCGCTGCCTTCCTTGTCTACCGGCGCCGGCACCGGCACCACCAACAACAGCAACAACAACAACAACCACCTCAGTTGTCCAGTTACGGTGGTGGTGCCGGCACGAGTTCCGCGCTGAGCGACACAGCTTTTGCTGCTGGGCACAAGGTTGTGTATCAACTTGATGGGGAGATTGAGAATGGGCCGCAGATGCTTGATACGCGGGATCGGGGGCCTGGGGTGGGGAGGGTGTGGGAGATGCCTGGTTGATAGGCGGAATGTATTTGTACCTGAGGTGGGGAGGCAGTTGGTTTGATGTTGGCACTGAACTAATGTGTAGGCTAGGGGTGGGGGCAAGGTTGGGTAGGATGTGCCTCTAACTGTGACATCGTCGGCAGTGTGGATTTGGCGTTTGATTACAGTGCGACATGATACTACAAACTGGAGTTAAACGGACTCTGGTCGGGGTGTTAGATTGTTCAAGGAGGGAAGGATTGTAATGTTAAAGAGGAAGCATTTTCGGACTGTAGCTATTGGTCCCCACGGACCGTAAAGGGAAAGGGAAAAGGAAAAGAAAATAAAGTAATTGTACCTAAACTATTACATTGTTAGATCCAGTGGTTAGCATAGTAGGGTTCGCAGACGACACAAACCTACTGGCCTTTGGAAAGAACCCAGAGGCCAATACACAGCAACTAGAAAAAGCTTGGAAGACCTGCTTGCAGTGGGCTGGTACCCGGGGGATGGCGTTTGCACCCCAAAAGTGCGAATTAATTCACTTTAACAAAGGTCGGAGACAGTGGGCGAACCCGGTGGCCCTGGCCCACCCAGGGGCTAGTGGCTACAGCACAGTTAAGCCAGTGGAATCGGCTCGGTTTCTAGGCGTCTGGCTGGACTGGAAGCTATCATGGAGGGCGCACCAACAAGCTGTGGAACGGAAACTCAAAACCCAAGATTTCGCCTTATCGAGGATTGCAGCAAAGACGTGGGGCCCGAGCCTATCCAGGGCTCGGGAGGTCTACGTAAAGTGCATCCGCAGTGCCATGGCTTACGGAGCCTCCAGCTTCCACCAACCAACAGCTCCAAGAGCTACAGGGCCGAAGGGGCCTGCAAAGGTCTTGTCAAAAGCTCAGAACAGGAGCCTTCGAATAGTAGTAGGGGCATACAAGTCAGCTCCTATTCGGTGCTTAGAAACAGAGGCCTGGGTGCCACCGCTAGACTTATATCTCAACAAGCGGCTGGCCGACTTCGAGGGCCGGCTACAGAAGCAGGCCCTACAATCAGGGGCTGGGCCGGAGGCCGAGAGAATAACCACGGGGCATCTAATCACTGAGGCCTGCAATAAGGTCTACCGAAGGTTCAACAAGAGGAGGAAAACCCGAGGCCGGAGGCCCCGTCAGGGCCCGCAGAGCCCCACGCCCACTGAACTAGCCGCTAGTGTAGTGGCCCAGTGGGTTAACTACAAATGGAAGATCGGGGGGAAGGATAGGGGGTCGAATACCAAGGAGGTGGTCGAACTGGCCTGGCAGGCCCGGTGGGAACAACAGAGAGCTAGTCAACAAAGTACTACTCGACAGAGGGTATTAAACAGGAGGATAGCCGACGAAGACCCCCCAGCCCTCTTATTTACCGACAAAGCTCTGATGAGACACGAAGGTCTTACAAAGGCGCAGAGCTCCCTCCTTTCTCAGGCCCGTATCGGGGATATAGGCCTCCGGGACTACCTGTTCAGGGTGAAAGTCCCGGAGGTCCGTACCCCCTATTGCGAGTGCGGGAGAGGCAGGGAGACAGTGGAGCACTTGGTGGTTTGGTGCCCCGACCCGCCGTTACAAAGGCCGTGGGACGGCAGAGAGATTCGGTCACATCGGGACCTACAAACCGTATTACGGGGAGTAGGTGCCCGGAGCAGAAGATTTGTTAGGAAGGTCCTTGGCTGGCTGATGGACTCTGGCCGGCTACTGGAGTATAGCCTAGCCAGAAGGCTGGAGCTAGAAACAGTGGATGGGGAGGGCTAGAGGGCACGGAGGCCGGCAAAGGGCCTCCTTTCTTTTGCAGTATGACGGATTCATAGATTGTTGTCTCAAAGTGGTAGACAGAGGTTTTTATCCGGCCTATACGGTACGGTTCCCTTTGTAAATAGCAGTAGAAGGACCGGCGCGCCCCAGGGCATATCGGTGTAGGAAATAATAATAATATTACATTGTTAGGTTATAAAGTCATTCTCAAATTAGTATCGTTAATTACGGTACCTCTATTAATTCATTCAAGAGGATGCTAGTTGTAGAGGAGTGCCCATTGTTGTTGTGTGTGTGGTACGGTCCATGAGGTCTCGTGGCTACGGTCCGAAAATGCTTTCTCATGTTAAATTAGGTATGCAACGTCTGTAAGAGAAATTTGCGGCTAACTCAAGCTTAGGTTCTTTCCCGTTCCCATCATGTGTCCATAAACCTGACGCGCGTTGAGTGCAGTACATTTTTGGTCTCTATAACTATATTTTACCTGCTCCGAGAAATTCAAGCCAAAAGAAAAGTCAACGCCGCGAGAGCCATAGCATCAGTTCCCATCTTCAAGGTAAGATCAACCTCAGGTGCGAAGAATGGAGAGTGGTTTGTCGGTAGCGGCTCTTCCGCATCCATGGGAGTGCCCCCAAAGTTCCAATATGCATATGGTACGTTGTGGGCAGTACCAAAGACCGAAAAGTCCTCGGTTGAGCGGACGAAGGCCATCTCAACCATATTGGATGTAAAGTAATCCCGGAAAACGCGGTCAATGGGGTTGACGATGGACTCGTGGTTGTTCGTCAGCGGCGCGCGAACGCTGTGGTTGATCTCAGGATCCCGAGGCACGCCAGCAGCGCGGCATTGGTCGAGAAATAGCTTTGTGATGAGGTCAAGCACACGCTGACGTATGTGTGGTTTGACTGTTTTAATGTCAAGAAGGATGTCGGCGTAGGCGACGTAGTCATTCCCGGGCACACCAGCGTGGAACCCCCAACATGCCACGGTAGCGTCCTCGTCCGGCCCGACCTCGCTGGTCACGGCATCCTGAAGCCCAGACACGATGCGCGTTGCGAGAAGGATTGGGTCGACGCAGAATTGCGGGTTGATGCTGTCTTCGCAAGGCCCGCCAATGACCCTGATGCGCATCGCGTCGGCAGCAACGAGTACCGGACCGGATCGTATCGCTACTGTGCCGGCGCGTGCGGGCACCAGATGTTGGGCAAGCATGATATCCGGCACGGGGACCAGGTCGTAGAAACCGCCATTGAGCATGGCCATCGCACCAGTCAATTCTTCCTCTTCGGGTTGGAAAACTACCAATATGGTACCTTTCCACCGGTGGCTGGCAGCCTTTAACAGGTGGGCAGCGGCCAACAAAGCGGCCATGTTCATGTCGTGGCCACAAGCGTGCATTGTGGGACGCAGGTTTCCGTATCGGTCTCGCATTCGCTGCTGGCTGCCGTAAGTGAGGTCTGTCTGCTCCAGAATCGGCAGTGCATCGAGTTCGGCCCGCATCAAGATGGTCTTTCCCACGCCGTTATGGAAGACCCCGACAACGCCGTGGCCGCCGATACCCAAGTAGACCGTGAAACCCAGACGGGTCAGATGCGCTACCACCTTCCCCGCTGTTTCCTTTTCCATGGCGGCAAGTTTGGGATGCTTGTGGACATCGCGGTAGAAATCGGCATATTGTGTGAGATCCGGTCGGAAGACCTCCACCACCTCCCGGAGAAGGGCGCTGTCCGGAACGATGGCCGTCATGTCGTGGGAGACGCTGACCGGGGGCATATACTCGCTAGGTAGAACTATGGTCGTTTGTGTCAGTTGGCACCGGTCCAATACCACCTTCTAGTCTCGATGGTCACTTTTGAAATTTGACCTACGCTGTGAAAATGCGAGAACTACGATCGTCGTCCTGGATGATGTTTTGGCGGCGAATTTCGAATCGCCTGTGAGAAAAATAAAATCGAGTTTTCTAATCGTGGGAGTAGCGGAGGACCGAGACTGAGAATCTGCGAATCCAAAGGGTGTGAATTTTCACTTGCTTTCTTGGTATGAGGTTGCCATGAGATCGGTACACTCTCTTGTGTTAATATTATTCCGGCACGGGACTCGATGTAGAGCCAACCTCGCGGGGATGGTGGGCAAAGTAAAGGGATTTGGCACTGAACCAGCACCGACAACACACAAAGAAGTGAGCTGACTTGGCACTGTACCGGCACCAACAACACACAAAGAAGCGAGCTGACTTGGCGTGACTCGATTGTGCGTTTCGTTGTTGGGCCGCCAGATTTGGAGGAGAGGGAATAAGCTGAAACGGTGACCTCCTGAGGATTACATGCCGAGAAGGGGAAGATAACGGGAAGGGGTTGCAGCCCTGCAAGCAATTAACATGTCCGGGACTCAACCTGAGGGACACATATAGAAGAATCTAAATGCAGGTACGTGTGCAGGAAGTGTTATCTAGTATCAGTTATGAAGGTACAGCGAGATCGCAAACGAAGCACTGAATATATGGTTGGGATTGAGCCGTAGATGGGTGGTTAGTAACTTAAACTGTGGTGTTCAACGTTGCGTGATTACGGGTATCAGTAATGTTATCATCCCTATATAATTGCACCATCTTAGTATTCAAGCTTGCCCAGAGACATTTGGTGCCTCAGGTGTGATTATCTCGCAATTATACTATTGAGCTAGATATCTCTATCAGCTGATCTCAGTCGTGCCTTTCCACGCTTCGTTCTTTCCCTTATGCAACAACCTTGTTACCCCTCGAGGGTATCCCACTCTCGACTTCCCACGCTTCTTTCTCCTACAGGTTACACCTTGATGTTATATCGGCAGCCAGCCTAACAGTCAAAATGACGCAGAAAAGTGTCCTTATTATCGGTCGGTATCACACAACTCTCGAATCTAAAAGACCTACCTAACCACACTGTATCATCAGCGGCGAACCGCGGGATTGGCTTCAACCTCGTCAAGGCCTTCATTGCAGAGTCCTGGGATGTAACCAGCACAGTTCGTCCGCAAACTCGAGCGGCCAAGGATCCCACAGTTGATGAGGTAGGTCGGACATCTAAACTAGCATATTGGTGCTAGATTCTTCATCATGATGCGCTATTGACATCCGCCCAAGCTTGAGAAAACAGGTTCCAAGATCCTCGAACTTGACTATCTCGATGAAGCTACCATAGAGAAGGCAGCCGCTGCCTACGGGGACAAACCTCTAGACATGCTTGTCAACCTCGGCGGTTGCCGCCCAAGCCGAGGCACTGGCACGAGCAGACGGCCGACATTATGGTTGAGAAGTTCCGCGTCATGACCGTAGGACCGATTATAACCACGAAGCACTTTCTGCCAAAGTTGGAACGTGCCCCCGACGCCAAGATCGTGAACGTCTCTTTGGCTTTTGGTTCCGTTTCCAGTCAGTTAATCTCCAACGCCTCCCCCACCCCCGGCGGATTTCTCAAATATTTCCTGGTGCCCAAATAGCCGCTAACGCATCCGTCTATCATGCAGCCAACACATTCGGTCTTTTCCTTGCCTACCGAGCATCCAAAGCCGCTCTCAACCAGGGCGTGGTGACGATGGCTCGCGAGTGGGAGGCCGAGGGTCGCAAGGTGACCACGGTCTGCGTGGAGCCGGGCTTCCTCTCGACACGGCTGACGGGCTGGGATGGCGAGGATGACATGGACACGTGCATCGCCGGCCCGATGAAGGTCTTCAAGGAGATCACGCCCAAGGATAATGGGGCGTTCTTCAAATGGGATGGGGGCAGGATCCCATTTTAGGGCCGAAGGTTGAGCCGCTCGGGACGTACAGAGCTGTTTGTGTATGTAGCCCACCGCCCTTGATATGATTGACGACAGTCCTGCCGATGTTACCCGGTTGTCTATTGCCTTTCATGACAGATAGTCCGCTGTGAGAGGCTGCTGTTACCTTTTCCGTATCTCCCGGAACAGCCGTCGACAACCGCGGCGATGCGTACTTGGATCGTGCACACGTCATTGGTGATGACTTCGTGGGATTGAGAGCGCCCTGATGTAATCTTGGGGAATGGAGGAAGTGCTCACTCAGTTACCGTGTACAAAAGGGCGGCGGGCAGCTGAGGTATGCCACTCGTTCACGCCACTTCCCAACCTCTACCATGGGACATGAGGGTTTTACTGTACTATCACAATTAACTGTCCATTCATGGTCCAAACACAAACAGTGAATTCACAGGCTGTATAATAGTTGTCTAAACACCACCAACCCCCCATCCCCCCATCGCCCTTTTCGCAGCCTGCTTTTTTCGGGCCCCCAACTTCCTTCCTCTTCCTGCCAGAACTCCATACACAACCTCCCACCCCCCGCCAAGCCCAGCAACACGGTATCGCGCCGAGTACGTCAGGGACATGGCGACGTTAACTAAGTCTGCGACCCAGGCGCTTCTGAACATCATCACGACGCCGGGGACGGCACATTGACGCTCGCTTCGTAAGGACACCACCACCTACTACAAGGCTGCTGCTGTTATTGCCGTCAAAACACTTGCTCGCGCGCCCTCTTCAAGCAGCAACCGAGCCGATCTTGTTTAGCCCCTTGAGCGACCCCAGGCTCAGCGCCAATCCTTGAGACCTGCTGCGTATCCTCAGGAACCCAGTGATCGGGCCATCGTCACCCTCCTTCTCGATGCTCAGATTGGCTAGGGCGTCCTCGCCTGTTGAACGTGTTAGTCACCCCGACACCATATGTTGTGGAAAAAGCGGTTAAACATACCAAATACGCTCCTCGCGTACAGATTCGCACTCAGGAACTGGCAGTCGCCCTTCAAGCTCGCGTCGGGCGTCAAGCAGTTCATGTTGGTGCACGCCATGAGCTGGTCCAAGAACTCGCGCAGCGTCTTGGCCTTGCTGTTGATGTTTACCTTGTTCTCCCACTCGAACTCGGTCCACATGGTGCGGAACTCTGTCTCGGTGCACGTTGCCGGTTGGATGTAGTCCATGATGTCGACGTGCAGGTCGTTGAGAATGACCACGTTGGTGTCAGTAGAGTGCGCGCCCTCATATACAACGTTACCGAAGATGACGCCCGTATCAGTCGACGATACCTTGATGGTGCATTGCACGTTGTGGAAGTCGTGCGGGCCCAAGTTCTGGCTCGTCGGCCGTTCCACCACCTTGAGGTCGCCGAGCGTGGCGAACTCGACGGTGAGATTTTGTAGCGTGTCGGTGGTCTGGTTGACCAGCAGAACGTCGAGGATGATGTCGAACTGGTGGACCTTGACGTATGCTTCGGCATACACAGGGTCTGAGAAGCCGGTGAGCTGGACAACGCGGCTAAGCTTGCCTGACAAGTCATCATCGGCGCTGGTATCGCCGCCTGCCGCCCGCTCCAGATCGAGTTCGATCGCGTCGGCGCCGTCAACAGCGTTCTTCTTGGAGAGCTGGCGGATTGAAACGACATCGTCAACTTGGACGGCAGTCTTGGCCCTCTCGAAGGCCGCCTTTGCCTCACGCTTCTTCTCCTCCACCTGTACCATGGCACGGAAAGCCTTCCTGGTGTCCTCAAGATACACCGTCTCCAGCTCCTTGTGCTCCTTGAACTCGGCCAGGGACCGCACACAGCTCATAATTCGGTCTACAGAATCCTCGTCGATAGGAGCCTTGACGAACTGTGACTGGCCGACCCGGATGATCGAGATCATGGCGAGCATGGCCTCTGCCCGGAGAGCGTTCGTGCGGCCAGCCTCTGAAGAAATTTCAGAGTGGCGGATGACCAGCTTTGTGAGAGTCGCTGCCAGAACGGTCGCGAGATAATAATCACCGTCCAGGATGAGTTGTCGGAGAGGAGGCTTCGAAGATGCCTTCACGGCTTCCAACCTAGCGGCAGCCGCGGACTGACTAGTGAGGGCGGTCTCAGTGGCGTATGTCCCGTCAGCGAGAACCTTCCGGGAGCCACCGGCGGTAGATTTGGGATGCCCGTTGACCTGCCCTTCGTCCTTGTTCTCCTCGTCGTTATCCATGTTGTCCAGCAACCTTTGCTCGGACGCCAGGATAGGGATCTCACCAAGGCTAGCCCTGATCCCCTTCCACGCATCCCGGATATCCTTCTCATCAAGCGAGTACTCGCCGATAATCCACAAGATACCCCGGTAGACCTTGCCGGCACGGACCTCCCTCAGAGTGTCGACGAGTCTGTGAGCAATTGCTGGCCGCAGCGCTGGGAACTTCTCAACCACCTCCTTGACGAAATTGATAACATCGACGGCAGAGGTGTTGTTGAAGTCGCCAATAAAGTCCATGAGGAGGTCCACCACGCTGGCAGCGACCTCGGAGAACTTGACAGCACATTGGTGAATGGAGTGGATGAGGAGCTGGCGGTATTCACTGTTCTTCTCATACTCCTGGTCGACCGTCTTGGACAATTCCTTCTTGAGGAGGAGCACGACCTCCTCGACGTTCTTGCTCGAAACCATCTCCAGCGCAATCTCCAAAGCCTTTTTGCGCACGTCGATATCAGGGCTCGAGAGGACGCGCAGGATCTCCATGATGAGATCGTCTAGAATGCCTTCGTTCTTTTGACGGAGCTGGTCAACCCGGTCGAGCACGATAAGCTTGACATTATTGTCGGCCTCCTTGATCGCAAGCTCGATGAACTTGGCCGCGGCCGCCTTGACGGCTACAGGGTTGCTGGTGAGAGCCGTGAGGGAGGATGCCGCCTCATAAACGACTGTGGATGTGTTTGCTTCGAGAAGGTCGAAAATGAGACGCAAGTACCGCGCCTTATTCTGCGAGTTTTGGACGGCATCTTTCCTGATAAACTCGAGTTCGACCAGCTGCAGGAGCTCCTCTGCGTTCGGGATCCCATCGAACACCGTGCTGAGGTATACCAGAGCCTTGTCGTGGCTAATACTGGAGAGCGCAGCGAAACCGTTCCGCTTGCATGTGGGGTCACTCTCTCCTTCGAGGAACGTCGCAATGAGCTCAGGAGCGTCGGGGATCAAGGATGGCGAGTGCTGGTGGATGGAAGCTACGGCGAACACGGCATTCTTCCGTACATAGGCATGACGGTGCTCAAGGCACGACCGCGCGGAGGAAAGCAGGGGCTCGAGCAGCTCGGGCTCCCGGAGCTTGCAGAGGAACCGTAGCGTGTTGCCTCGAATGAACTCGTTCGGGTGTTGCAAATCGTTCCGGATGCCGTTACTGCATGGCCCAGTCAGCGCAAGGCGGCGGCTTTCACGTCAAGAGAGGCGCCCATACCATACTAAAATGTACTCCTGCTTCAGCTTCCCCTGGGCATCAAGCTTGGGGCAGATCTCGTAGTAGAAATAAAGAAGCTTCTTTAGGGGTTTCGATTTGGAAGGCATGACGAATCGAATGATGTGCATGAGCAATTGAGGCATAGGGTCGCCATTAAGCATGATGGTCAAGATGCGCTTCATGGTTTCGATCTTGGTTTCGTCGGTGCCCTTCTCCAGTTGTGCCCGCAGCTCGGCCAAAGTCGGCGTGCCCTCGGTGGCACTGTCCTTGACCAAGCTGTACGCATTGTCGAGAAACGACATGGTGGGCGATGGATGACGACAAGCCGGTGGTGGTGGTGGTTTGGTGAAGAGAGTATTCGGGGTCGTGGTATGGGGTTTGTGCGTGCAGCGGCAATGTTCGATCTCGAGTCGGGAATTGGCTGAGGGGTGGATGGGCAGATGGGGCTACTCCTGAGCTCTCCAAGAGTCGCAGCACGGTTCTGCTCAGGCGAGCGGCTGTAGGAACCTGGAATGCGCAGTCGGCAGGTCGGGAGGGAGTGATTCGTGAGCCGCTGGCAGCGTGGGAGAGCGGAGCATCACCTGCTGTGTTCGTGGGGAGAGCCAAAAGGAGTCCACCCCGATACGGTCGCTCAGGGTCGTCAATATCGAAGGAAGCAGGCGTGCATGGGAGATGTGGCATTACTGGCCTGCTGTCAGGCTCGGTTGCCAGCTGCGTGGGAGCGTCAGAGTCACGTGCTAATACCAAGACAGCAAGGATGTGGTGGGGTTGCTGCCCCGCTGCAAGGTGCTGTGGACTGGAGTGAGGCTTGGTGGTCTCAAATCGACGCGGCCGCGAAGGTTCCCATTTACACCTTGTCGCAACCCACATCCACCGCCGCCATGTCAAACTTGAACGAGCCATTTTACATCCGCTACTAGTATGCACTACGATTGCCCTATATTTCCATTGTAGGAGGCTAATTCGCTCTTCAATAACAGCTCGGGCCACCAAGGTCGCTTCGGCCACGAGTTCCTCGGTATGTTCCAGCGCGCCCCGGCACACGAATCCTTGAACCCGGCTGATCGCGTTGTATTATCTAGAGTTCGACTTTCGAGTTGTCGGGGACGGCCGCAGTGCCACCGCACGCTATGCCAACAACTCCAACTACCGGAATGACAGCCTCATCCGCAAAGAGAGTACGAAGAGCAGATCCGCCCCGCAAACCTCGAGCCAGCAGCCGACTGACATTGACATCTATCGCAGTGTTTGTGAGCTCCTTGGTTGTCGATGAGATCAAGAGGATTGTGAAGGAAAGCGAGATATTGAAGTATGGTTGGCAGCTTGGGCACATTGTGAGGCGCATGGCTAACGATAGTCCACAGGGAGGATGACGCAAAATGGCCTACTAAGAATAAGGACGGGAGGCAAGAGCTGGAGATTCGAGTTGGGAATGATCACATTTCTTTCGAGGTCAGTTCGAGGACGATTGATAGCTCCTTTTCATCCGGTTAGTCGCTAACTCTGAGTAGACGGCTAAGATCGGCTCGATCAACGACGTGACGGAGTCTGCGGATCCGGAAGGTCTCCGTGTCTTCTACTACCTCGTGCAGGATCTCAAGGCGCTAGTTTTCAGCCTCATTGCGCTTCACTTCAAGATCAAGCCTATCTGAACCTACGGAATACTCTGAACAGACTATGCGGTGGCGTTGGCGCGAAGAAACCTACTCGACACTTTACAGTTTTAACAAGGCCGCCCTGAGACGGCCAACCTACTCGATTAATGATTATGGGAATAGAGAGATATCAGCCAACCACGGCTGAGGGCTTTTATGGCACTGCTCTTGTTGTGGTGCGAACAGCGTCGCGGAAGCTAAAGGATGGGGCTGTCGTGTTGGAAGCGATCAAAGTCCGGCCCCCTAGGGAGATTGCACCATGGACGCCGAGTTCCGGGAATTACGAAGATGGGGAGGCAGTTCACAGACCATACTTGTTTTTCAAGCCGCAGTTGGCTTAACGGCTGGCGGTGAATACACCCTCTTGAAGCCAATCGCTTGTTGACATCTGTGCCACCTGCATTGCATGCTTGTGTGGCTTGGGGACTCGGCGAGTATTGGTTGTCCAAATTTGGTTTACAATAGACACATCACGGGAACACAGTACTATTGTCTAAGTTTGACTAAAACAGCGATTAGGAAACATGAAGTGATGAATTTGAGACCATGGAAGTAAACAAGATCGAATTACGTGACGGGTATGTGGGGTCTCTCCCAAGAGGCTGCTTGAGATCGCCGAAAGTCTGGAACGATGGATGCCAAGCTTAACACTGGGCAGCCACTTGGGCTCAGAACGGTCTCCGGGAACAGCACATGGCTTCCACTAACTCCCTAGTATGGGGCGATCACCCAATGGCGACATCATTGTTACTGAACTTCAATTCTTGACCTTCTTTCTCATTCTCCACCTACAGATAACCAACAGCTCCTTTGCACTCGCATCTGCTGGCTGATTTCCGCAATCGTTTATTCGTTTATCCTTCGTTTCCAAACAAGAACCGACTGCGCGACCGGCCCTCGGAGACACACCGCCCGCATTCTTCCCCGCGAGCCGCCCCATAGCTCTTGGCTAAGCTCCACCGAGACGGAATCACCACGAGACCATCACCGACTGCCCTCCGAGAAAGAACACCTAGGACTTCAACCCTTGAGAGTACCTAGTTGTGCTATTTCATCGATTGTGCTCGTCGCCTAAGGCGTGCCAGTCCCTCTATACTTTTCTTTGGTCTGCGGCACGGAGCGCGTCCGCTTCCAATTCCTCGCCACATCCGTCCCCCCTGCATCTGACTTACGCCTCTGTTCATCGCGTTGACTCGACCCACGTCTACTTGGCGATCGAGCATCAAAACCACCCCAATCATTCATACCGCCTGTCATGCCAACGCCCTCCTCCAACAGGCCCGATCCGCCGTCACCGCGATTCTACCCATTCTCGTCATGTCCTGACCCTGAGGAGGAGCAGCAGCCTTCGCAACTCGCCTCCGAGAGTAATCCGACTTCTCCAGACCCGCAATCACCGTCGAGCTGGCGTCCCCGTTCCCCCTCTGCGTATCCGACCGACCACGAGACACGCCCAGATACAGCCGCAAGCGGTGACTCGCGGTCGGTTACCATGTCGCCGGGCCCGCAGCCCGACGGCGATAGCCGTGACATTGATATGGGTCACGCGCCAGAAAGGACAACTATTGCGCGAGATAGCGCAGCAGAAGAGAGGCAGAAATCAACTGATGCGGATGAAGATATGCACCCTGCGACCGACGAGCTTTCACATGGGGGCGCCGTCGGTGGGAGTGGTAATGTAGCGAGTGGAAGCCAAGAGAGAACAAGAACAACAGTTTGCGAACCACCGGGCGAAACGAAATCTATAGCGGAGCAGCTATCGCCAATCCCCGGGGAATCACAGGAGGCCGATGTGTGGGGTCCCCTCGACAAGGGGCCGCGGTGGGTGGAGGACAGTGGCTTGATGGGCATGGGCCTGGAGTATTCGCACATGAGAGTCCTTACAGCAGCGCCATCGTTGTATCTCCAACCCGGTAGCCGGTTCGTCGGAACACAGCAGTCGAAGCGACAGCGGTACGAGGTGGAGGTCGAGATCAAGCATGTGGACATGCGCGAGTCGTTTATGTGCGGGCACCTGACGATCCAAGGTATGTGTCTGTCCCTTCCCTGTGTCTCACGTTGCCGCCACTAACGGAGCGCCCTGCGCCAGGCCTGGCCGACGACCACCCGACGCTCACTACATACTTCGAGGGCGAGATCATTGGCAGCAAATACGGTTTCGTTACCCAACACCAGGAGTGGGGCGCCAGCGAGAAAATCGACTTCTCACACTGGAGCAAGTTCACTGCGTTTCGGCCGTACCAGAAACAGATGCGCAAGGGCACGCAGACGTTGATCAAGGACATTGACCAGCGGGAGAACATTTTCATGAGGTGGAAGGAACACTTTCTTGTACCCGACCACCGGATCCGGACCATCAGGAATGCGAGCTTCGAGGGTTTCTACTACGTCTGCTTCAACCAAGCAAAGGGGGAGATAAGCGGCATCTACTTCCATCGTAAAAGCGAGAAGTGAGTTCCCTGCCCCGGTTCGCCAACTCCAAGTCAGGGTTGATCTAACCTCCTCGCAGTTTTCAACAGCTAGAGCTGAAATATGTGGAGAACAGGGGGTGTTTTGGCGCCGTGGAGTTTCGATAGATATGACAGTCGGGTACTGGTGGATGGTTTTGGGTTGCGGAGCATACACGCACTCGGGGAGAAGGACCCCCGTTGTTTTGGGTTTGGGCGGACACAGCGTTGCATATTGTCTGTTGCTTGACAGCTGAGTATAAATACGGACGGCACTGGGCTAGGGATTGTCACTGGGATAGGACGACACGAGCAACTAAGGGGCATCGTGGGGGGCGGAAGGTTGTGCACCGGCGACTTCAAGGCCGGTTCAGAAATTTTCATTGTATATGCTTGGGTATGGATGGGTATCTAAGGCGCATCGTCAGCTGTTCCACCAACCGGTTCAAACCCGTTGAAGTAGGCCTTGCGGAACGGGTTCAGTTCGTCCACGGTCTTTCCAACCGGCTTCATCTCCTCCCGTGCTTTCATCGCTTCTTGATCGACTTCTGTATCAGGAATTCGTCGATAGGTTATGAGACGCCGGGACCCTATTAACATCCGGGTTAGGGAGCCGAAGAAACAAACAGACGGGGAACATACACTTGTTAAAAACTTGTGTGCAGACCGCAACGATTTCGAGATAGGGGTGTGTTGGGACTGGAACTTCCTGTTGCTCGTCATTCGCAGTAGGCATCCAGAATGATAGCCGCCCATTGTCGACGAGTGTTTGGGCTGAAAAGTGCAGGATGTCGTCCAACATGGCAAGAAAGCTGTACGGTTTCCTTGGCGGGATGAAATCGGGGTCCCTGCCACACATCAGGTCAGTCCGTCCTTCCCATTCGGCCCATGTGATAGCAAACTCACTTGTACATCTCCTTCCCCTTGGGTATTACCCACGGGGACTTCTCCGGATCGCGCACCCCCAGCACCCTCAACCCCTCCCTCACACCATACGGCGGGTCGCACACGATCCCATCAAACAACCGCCCCTTGACACCATCCCCGTCATACCGCAACCCGGCTTTTCGAATCGGCGTGTTGGTCAGATCTGCCGTGAACATGCCCCCCAACCCAGCCAGCAAACCGTACTGCTGGAAATTCCCCCTCAGCGTCCGCTTCTTCTCATCGCCCCTGATACTCCGGCCATCGATATCACTCCCAAACGTCACGGCCCCGAATTGCGCGCACGCAATTGGAAAACTCCCCGTCCCCACAAACGGATCATACATGATCTTCCCCGGCGCGGCCAGGGCAATATTCGCCGTCACCAGCGCCAGCTCGGCGTCCATGGACGTGGTGCTGATGTAGCGGCGCTTCTTGAGGTCGAGCTTCTTGGGCAGGTCGCGGGCGCCCGTGGCCAGGTAGCGGCCGAAGTAGTAGTGCTTGGGGTCCGGAAGTCCCAGCGGCGTCGAGTTGAACTCCCAGTCCTCGAACAGGATGAACTCCTCGTCCGGGCGGCGCATCACGATGGGGCCCTCGAAGCCCAGGTAGGCGAACGAGTTGATGATGCGTATTTTTTCGCCAGCCTCCCGCGACCCCTGGTACGAGTCGAGGGTGAACTTGAAGGAGCAGGTAAGGTATTTGGCCCAGAGGTGTTTCGTGGACTTGATCACTGCCGCGTGCACGGCCGCGAGGTCGGCCCCGGAACCCCAGAGCTCGTGGATCGACATGGCTAGGATGGACCGCTGGATCAGCCGCCGTGCGGCGGCTTCCGACGGGAGGTTGACTATGCAAAATGGGGACTGCCGCGGTGTGTCGGGTTAGTTAAGACGCAGGGGTGTTGTTGATGGTGTTCAGGGGGCGGGGTAATGGAGGGGTTACGAGATGGGGATGTTGGCCCTCTCGTGCTGTTGACTTACATCGAGGCTGTACGAGATGACCTTCATATCGATACCCTCGATCAACGCCAATGCTTGGATCTCAGGTAAACGGAAAGTCTCGTGAGACTGAGAGAAGCGAATGAGAAAGTCCATCATTTTGACCGTGTTCACCTCCCGGGGTGCCCGTTTATAGCCCGTGATAGGTTCCAAAATTGTGAGTTTAAGCTTTTCTCTCACTGAAAATCATTTGCTCGGCCAATATCGAATTCGACTTTGCAAGCTTTAGAAGGGCGTTCGTCTTTCTGAGTCACGGGGCATGTGTTGAGTTTGCTTTGAAACGGAGAGGTTTGTGCCTGGTGTGGGCTTCACAGCGGGGTGGGAATATACAGATACTATGGGGCTCTCATCTGCTTAAACCAATCAAACTTTAGAGAAGCGATTAATGCACCCCTTGATGTCTGCCTAGAGGCTGCCTGAGATTTTAGATGCACCGTCGTCCACAAAACATTCAACACCAGCAAACTTGAAGCAGTGGCCGCAGAATACGTCAGGAGGCACCCGAATCCGGGGTTAAAACAACAACATGCTGTCATTCAACCAACCTGCAGTCTACCAGGCTGCTAAGTGTTATGTGACTTACGGAGTAATGGGCCATCTGGACCCAAAACAGCTCCCCTCAAAATCGAAGCCTTGGGCAACATTTACAAGCCAAGATTTTGTCCACAGGGTGCGTGCATCTTCCTTCCGGGTTGACATTTGATGCTCCTCGATCTTTTGTGATGGAAAAAGTAAGCGTGTAGGAAACATACTAACGCTCCCATGACAGGCAGATTTGATCATCCCACAAGAGCTACTTGAACTAGTTCAAGAAAAGCTGCTTAAAATCACGCCGGGACCTGCTTTCAAGAGAGTGGTTTTGTCATTGCACGAGATCCTTTCCGGTGACTTCTTTACCGAGTATATCAAGAAGGGTAATGACTAGGGGTCAGTTCAAGAAAGATGGAAATGCTAACCTGCAGCAGGGAAGATCTTGATGCTGTCCGCGGGCAGGATAGGAATTGATAATGTTTTTACGTTGAGGAATGGCACCCTTACCATGTATTTGGATAGGGAAGCTTATGAGCGGGCAGGCCTGGTAGGGAAGCCACATGGTGTTAAAGGGAAACGGGGGACGAAGCCGCGATGGAGTAAGTTCTACCAGCGGCAGATCTTCAAGTCACCTTGCTAACTTGCCCAGTTGTCGAATACGACCTCACGGCGCCCTCCATGTTTCCGGGGAAGAAAGGGTTTGATCGGTTGATATATGCGAGCAAAAATGCCCTCGCCCAGCCCATTACGTGGCTCTTTTGCAACACCTCCACGAGTATTATCATTTACCAATGCCTTGCTTCGCTAATTCAGATTGTAGCTCCCAACCCCGACCCTCTCTCACGACATGCCATTACTGACTGCACTTCCAATGCTGAGATCTCGAAAAGCATCAATGCGGTGATCCCAGAGCTCGCTCCGGAAGTCGGTTTCCTTTCTTCCACGGGCAGAGAGGATTTCGAGGACTTCGCAACCAGCTTGTATGAGTGGTTGTCTTTGGTCCGACTTCAAAGTCCGCGAATCCAGGTCGGCGACCAAATCGACCCCTATCTTTCCCGGTATCATGTTCCCGATTGCAGAAAGGAGGGCAAGCTTTGCAAGATAAGCTGGCAAGGCTTCCTCGCGCCGGCGTGGTCTCGGCAGACCTTGATTGATATCGTCACCGCTTTACCGCACAAGGCGTGGTTTTCTTTCAGCACGACCACCTTCTCCAAGGGCTTGGCCGGGGACAATGCCGAGTGCACAATTCTCCGCCCGCCGAATTCGTCGGGGGAATACCTCATGTGGGAGGTTAAAGGGCATGAATGAGAGCGGAGCCAAGATATTTGCCGCCCTCAGTCTTGCCTCGGCCGGACGCTTCTTTCCTCACTGAGCCCTTCCGCGCCACCGATAACCTCCTCGACCAGTCTTCGCAATTCGGCCTGACCCTCAGGTGTTTGGAAATCCTCCCTCGCAGCCAGCTCCTCTATTCTCCTGCGAAATTCAGGGTCTGGTTGCTGCTCCCCTACCACTGCCTCGTCCATCGTGCCCATCGTCACCTGCAATCCCTCTGGAACAGGAGGCAGGTCCACTCCGGCCGATGTTGTGCCATTGGGCACTCCGTTAGTGACCGACGAGCTCCCGTCCAGGCCCTGAAGATACTCGGCTACCGCAGGCCAATCGCCCTCCGTCTCAATCTTCTCCGCCGCCGTTTGACCCTCGTCATTTTTTATCTTGACATCCAGCCCCAACTCTTCCACGAGCACACGGGCGGCGTCGACCGATTCGACCACGAACAGTGCTGTCTCGCCATCTTCGTCTTTGAGGTCGACCGAGACATTGAACTCGCGGGCTAGGGTTCGGAGCAGGTCGAGATGGTTGTAGCTGGCGGCGGCGTGCATGAGGGAGTAACCGTGCTCGTCTTGACCGGACGCCAAGGTGGGGTCTTCTCGGAGGAGCGCGAGCAGCGCCGCCGGGTTGTCGGCCGCGAGGAGGTACGGGTTGTCGGCCGCGAGGAGGTACGGGTTGGGCGCCATTTTGGGGGTATTTAGAGGCTGTTGAGGTGATTGATCTGTCCCGTAAAATAAGAGGTTCGGTTAATAAGTAACCAAGGAATAATCCGTCTTTTCTGTCAGTTTGGTTGCGTCGAGGTTTCCTGGGCATAAAATTTTGGTGGGGTTCCATGACGGCGGGGTACCCCACCGTGCACTGTGCAAGGAGCTTGGGCCATTCGCGAAGTACCTTGGTATCTTGCGAGTAGTGATATTGATCCATCTCCTCAATCTTCCCGTCGTTGTGCCCAAGTTTGGTAAAGCAGTTATTAATTTTGTAGACAAGCCTCCTGTTAGAGACACAAATAGGACAGCTTTGGAGTGTCTTCTCTCAGCAC
Source organism: Chaetomium olivaceum (assembly GCA_039881045.1). Lineage (NCBI taxonomy): Eukaryota > Fungi > Ascomycota > Sordariomycetes > Sordariales > Chaetomiaceae > Chaetomium > Chaetomium olivaceum. The sequence goes on along the minus strand of JAYWVB010000048.1, from coordinate 232,276 downwards.
TGTGTACTTGTACACGACGCAAGTGATGGTTCTCCCTGTCACTTTGGGGGCCATCCTCCGTACTGTGTAGTTACCTACGTACACGGTGCTGTGTAAGTGCTGCGGCGGCCTGACCTCGAAAATGAGGGAGCAGAGCGTCGATGACTCCCCGGCGAGAATTTGGCCACAGATGGAGGCCGTCCGTACGCGCCTGTTTCACCGTTCCTTTCAATTGCGGTATTGTTTGGCTCAACCAGCCACATTCAATCCATGTAGTTTGGGATGGAATAAGGTTGGCCGTTGACTCATCAGGAAGGCCAGGCCCTGGTACCTGGATGCGGCTGCCTCTGTCTGGGAGTCGGTTCCATTACCGTTGCTTGAGGAGGGAGGTGTGACAATGCAGGTTAAAAGAACCAGAGCTCCCGCCTTGGGAACCGCCTTAGATTTTGTTCTCTACCCAAACCAACACACACAAAGATCTTTATTTCCTTCTTTTATTCAAGGTTTGGTATATCGACCATTCCACCGCTCTTCACCCACGCTTTTTTGCACTGCTTCGCCATTCAAAATTCGTGGTCGCCGTATCCACACAAGGCAAGCTTCATTCACCCCTCACCCAGTTGCCGCTGCACACAACCGCCCAATCTCCACCTCAAAACTACGACAAACGAACAACATGGAAGGCTCCGTCGAAACTCCGGATGCCACACTCGCGTCGAAGTACACGGCCTCGACCGACTATGCCAAGGACGCCGCCGGGTTGGAAGTTCCTTATGCTAAGCAAGATGGTCAAGAGATTGCTACCATGCTCCGCGGCCTTGAGGAGTCCTCCGGCAGGGGCAAGGGCCGCAACAAGTTCAGCGCGAGGAAGACGAAATACGCAGTAGACTCATCGCCAAATGGAATCACAGTCGATTCGTGGCGCTTTCAAGAGTTCGACTACAAGCGCCGAGATTTGCCAACTTACGCCCGCGGCTTGTTCACCACCAGGAATCGGCACAATGTCCCCGAGATCGCTATTCGTGGGTACGACAAGTTCTTCAACATTGACGAGGTCCGCGAGACCGGCTGGGAGCACATCAAGGAGCGAACCAAGGGCCCCTACGAGCTTAGTCTGAAGGAGAACGGCTGCATCATCTTCATCAGCGGCCTGGAGGATGACACACTGCTCGTCTGCAGCAAGCACTCCACCGGAGACCGGTCTGATGTCGTCGCCAGCCATGCCAAAGTCGGCGAGCGACACGTTGAGCAGCAGTTGGCGCGGATTGGCAAGACTAAACAAGATCTAGCCCGGAGCTGAGGAAGCGGAATGCCACAGCCGTCGCCGAGCTGTGCGACGACAGCTTCGAGGAGCACATTTTGGCTTACGGGCCAGACAGGTCCGGCCTATACCTACACGGAATCAACATCAATATCCCCGAATTTATGACTTACCCTTCTCCGATTGTCCAGAAGTTCGCCGAAGACTGGGGCTTCATCAAGACCGGCTTGATCGTGATCAACGACATCAACGAGGTGAAGGCCTTCCTCGAAGAGGTCGCCGAGACGGGGGCTCACGATGGCCGTGATGTCGAAGGGTTCGTCATCCGGTGCAAGATGACCTCCAACCGGGGGTTGCGCCTTACCAGGACTGGTTCTTCAAGTACAAGTTCGAGGAGCCCTATTTGATGTTCCGGCAATGGCGTGAGGCGACCAAAGCGCTTATCTCGGGGAAAAAGTTCAATTTGAGGAAGCACCACAAAATCACTGAAGAGTATCTGCTATACGCCCGTCAACGCCTCGCAGCCGACCGGTTCTTGGGGAAGGCCTACGCTCAAAACCATGGAATCATCAAGCTGCGCAACGACTTCTTGGCGCACAAGAACCTGAGGGGCTCTGATGCCGCCAACCTCGAAGACCTCGGTCAAGCTCCGCCCGTCACCCGCGATGTCATTCTCGTTCCGATCGCGACGCTCGGTTGCGGTAAGACGACTATCGGCGTTGCGCTTACCACCTTATTCGGCTGGGGCCACATCCAAAACGACAATATCACAGGGACTAAGCGGCCTCCGCGATTTGTAAAGGCACTTCTCGACGAGCTTGAGGACCATTACGCTGTCTTCGCGGACCGGAATAATGCCATGAAACAGGAGCGTAGGCAGCTTCTCACTGATGTCAAAATGCAGCACACGACGGCGAAATTGGTAGCCCTCAACTTTGTCCACAACGACCTCGACGCCATCCGCCAGGTTACCCATGAACGAGTGCTCGCGCGTGGTGACAACCATCAAACCATCCAGGCCGCCACAGACATGAAGAAGGTTGTTGGCATCATGGAAAATTTCATACAGCGGTTCGAGCCATGCAATGCGGAGAAAGAGCCGGACTCCGAGTTTGATGCCGTCATCGACCTGGATCCCACTGCTACTTCGAGAGAGAACCTCGAGGTCGTTATCAAGGAGCTGCACCGCCAGTTTCCAAGCTTCGTGAGGGAGATCCCCTCTGCGGAAGACATGGACTCGGCAATCCAGGGAGCCCTCGAAGGCTACAAACCCGACCTTCGCCACAACCTTCCCGACCGCTCCCGGAACGAGTTCAAGAAGGGCAACAAGCAACAACAGCAAGCCGCCGAGAAGCCTAAGAAGAAGAAAGGCCTCGAGTACATGGCAGTTGACCTCCCCACAAAGGATGTCATGGCCGCCCTCGATAAAAGCTTCCCGTCCACCCTACCAGCCGCCAAAAGCCGCTTCTTCAAACAGCTCCTGGGCACCCGCCGCGTGCAGGCCAAGTTCCACGTCACACTGATGCATCGGGCCAGCGCCAAGGAGTACCCGGAGCTCTGGGCGCGGTACACGTTCCTGCAAGAGTCGGAGGGCGCGATCCACCCTGACGGGCGCCTGGGCGACCTCGGCGTGGAGCTGGAGCGCGTCGTGTTCGACGACCGCATCATGGCTATCGTCGTGCGCCTCGTACCCACCGACCCGGAGGACGAGAACGTCAATGCCGAAAACCCGACCCTGCCCGCCCAGCCCAAGTGGGAGTGCGTCAACCGCATCGCCCACATCACCGTCGGCACCCGGGATGACAGTGTCAAGCCCAAGGAGAGCAACGATTTGCTGCTGAGGTGGTTGGAGAAGGGCAGCGGGGAGGACACGGGTATCGCCGAGGTGCTAGTGGAGGGGAAGCCGCTCATCAAGGGTATTGTTAGGGGTGTGTTGTCCAAGTAGGATAGAGGCGCGCACGTTCCGCCGCCGAGTGTGAAGCGTAGTAAGAAGTCTCGGGGTAGGGCGGAGAGACTCCGAGAAATCCGGAGGCGCCACCGATTGAGGGTGAAAGAGCGGAAAAGAGCGCAAAGGTTATTAGAGAAGACACTACCGTGAGTGAAGGATGGCGGGCGGATGTTTGGAGGCGTCTGGGAATGGTTCATCCCTACTTCGGTGCTTAGATAAAAACAATCTTAGCTCTCTACTCCCATATCTACAGTATAGCGAAAAATGGCCCCATCTCGGGTAGGTAAACCAGGAGATTTCAAGAACTTGTAATGCATTGACAATTCTTCTGCGAGTGATTTCCCTCTATTTCCAACACACAGAGGCTCCGTCAAAAAATGGACCACCTCTAGCTAAGCTCATCCATCCACTACCAAATGCAATCAAGCACTGAAGCCGTTCGTGACCTCGACAAACTTGGCCCACTGCCTCGCGGCCTCGCCACTCTTGATGGCCCACCTTGCGCGGCGCACACCCTCCTTCCACCGGCCACCTCCCGGGCCCCGCTCTGTAATCACGACGCCATCGTCGCCATGGCCGAGGTCGCTGGTGTCGGCCTCGCAGATGCCCGAGACCACAAACAGCGCGGCGGCATTGATCAGCACAAAGTGCAGGATGGGATCGTCGTCGGGCACCTGGCCGTCCAGGATCCGCCGCAGAATCCCCGCGTTCTCGTGCGGCTCCTTGCCCGGCGACACCTCCGAGAGCGGGTGCGTCGGCAGGCCGAAGTCGCGCGGGTGTAGGCGGAAGTGCTCCGTGACTGTTTCCTGGGAAGAGTCGGCCGCGGGTCGGATCCGCCAGCACAGCGTGTCGCCCGCGCAGCTGACCTCGTCCAGCTCCTCGTCGCCGCACACCACCATGGCCTTGCGCGCGCCGCCGAGCCGTAGTGCCTGTGCAAACACGGGGCCGATGTCCTTGCGCGCTACGCCGATCACGCGCGCCTCGAGGAGGGGGTCGCTGTTGTCGCCGTCGGTCAGGTCGGTCGGGTTGGCTAGCGGGCCGACCAGGTTGAAGATGGTGCGCCACGGTAGCTGCTTGCGGATGGGCGCGACGTGCCGCATGCCCGGGTGGAAGACGGGCGCGAATAGGAAGCCGTAGTTGGTGTTGCTGTAGAGTTCGGTAATGGTGTCCGGGCGGATGCGGTCTATTTGGGGCGCCTCCGGCTGCATGTTGTTGAGGAGGTCGGCGGAGCCCGATTTGGAGGTCGATGCCCTGTTGCCGTGCTTGGCGATGAGCAAGAGACTAGAGGCAATGATCGAGGCTGTTGTGCTGATGTTGAAGGTGTTGTGGGAGTCGCCTCCTGTACCAACGATGTCGACCTGCCAGAGGGTCAGCTAAGGGGAACCGGTGGAAAGATGAGAAGAACGTACCAGTCCGCCCCCATACTGGCCTTCTTTCCTCCGTTTTGCGTCAATGGCTGCCCGAAGGAGTGGTTGATCAATCTTCGCGGCAGACTTGAGCATGCACTCTGCTGTCTTGGCTAATACCTCAGCCTGGCGATCCAACCCTGTGAAGTGCAGGCACATAAGCAAGGCACCGGCCTGAACTTCGGAGACTTGGTTTGTGAAGAAATGCGAGATAGCTTCAGCAATCTCCGTTGGTGAGACCGGATCCGGATGCCCCAAAGGCCAGAGCCTCGCAAGCAATTGCTTGAGGTTGACAAGTGGCTGGTCTTCAGTTGGCGGTGCCATGGTGGCTAAGATGGACAATGGCTTGGTTGCTGGCTGTGGGTGGTTAAGGATTCATACAATTGTGGATAGTCTAGAAGACACCTTATGTGATCTCTGAATACCAATTGTACCGTAGCAGCCGCCAGAAACAGCGAGCGGAAGGGTGGGATGGAAGTTGACTCATTTTGAACTCGAGGACCAAAAGCTCTTTGAACCTGCAGCTCCAGCTCTCAAAAAGCACCCCGCGATGACCGGAGGTCTGGCGGGGGTCGCAGGGATCCACGGTTGGTTTCAGTAATACTTCCCATACAAAGTACACAGTAATACGGCAGAACAAGGGCGGTGAAGCTAGCGTAAGATTTTGGTTCCCGCTTGGTCATGGCCCCTGCACGCGCTGCAATTGGCGACGCCAAAATTTCGGATCTCGAAGTGCGGGAGCGGGCATCGAAGTGAATATAGCGGATTAGTTGTCGTGGGGTCAGGTTGGTACACCTCAGCGGTCCAATTCACAAAATGCCTCCGAGAATACGATGCGCCATCCCTCGTGGCCTGGGTTCGGCCGTTAACCCGTCGAGAATTTCGAACCGACCCCTCGTTCTCTACCTTCCCTCGGCATCTACACCATCCACAGCGACACGGCAGTATGCCACAGCTGCCGCAACGCCTGTTTCCGGCTTCAGACTACCAGATGACTACGTCCCTCCTACCAAGCCCCCGACGGCACGGCCATCCGACACCCGAAAGTCCCAGCTCCTCCGTACCTACACCTCTCTGCTCCGCTCGTCACCCCTCATCTTGATCTTTCAGCACAACAACCTTACGGCGGTAGAATGGGCTGCGGTTCGGCGAGAGTTGAGGATCGCCCTTGATAGCGTCTCTACCGAAGGTTCGGAATCTGCGAACGTCGCATCGAAAGCCCAATTGCAAGTTATTCGAACACGCATCTTCGATGTTGCCCTCAAGATCGTCGAATTCCACGACCCGTCCAAGGTTGCTCCTACGACAGTGTCTGCTCTCTCCGGCAAGAAGATCCAAGTGGTGTATAACCACGACCTCTCCAAGGCAGCCTACAACGCCTCCAAGGAAGCCACGAGCGGTGACGCCCCATTTCCCGAGTCATCTGCCTATGGCCAGATTTCCCCGCTGCTTGTCGGGCCGCTAGCGCTTTTCACCCTACCGGCAGTATCGCCAGCGCATCTGGCCGCCGCCCTGCGCACCCTCTCTCCGAGTCCACCTGCGTTCCCGCCGCCGAGCAAGAAGAAGAACCCGGGGTACCACGACCCCACCGCCCAGAGTGGGCTCCAAAAGCTCATGCTGGTCGGTGGACGGATTGAGGATAAGGTCTTCGATCTGGAAGGCGTCAAGTGGGTTGGTGGTATCGACGGCGGTCTGGACGGCCTGCGCGCGCAGCTCGTCAACATGCTCCAGAGCGCCGGTCTCGGCCTCACCACCACGTTGGAAGGTGCGAGCAAGAGCCTCTGGCTTACCATGGAGAGCCGCCGGAGTGTGCTGGAGGAGGAGCAGAACGGGCCCAAGGAAGGGGAGAAGAAGGAGGAGGCAGCATAAGCCAAGACATATTGAATTGGTTAGAAGTGCCCCGCTGCTCGCCGCGTATAACGTGGAGTTTGGCGAACGCCGGATTGCAGTAGATGTGATATCTCTAGACCTGTAAATTTACTGTATCAAATACCACCCCTGGCCCATTCAGATGCACACCCATTATTATCAGAACCATGTGAAACCAAGCCGCCGTCATAAGCGGAGAGCAATCCTCGGCGAGGAGTTGCCCCGTAAGCGAGTCCCTGCAGGTCACTACCCCGGTAAGCGGCAAAGCGGGATCTCGTCATACTCAACCTCGCGGCGCAGCCACTATCCAGCACCACCACCACCAACGAAACAGATCCTCGAAACAGCGCACGACGTCAGCCGTCCGACAAGCGGTGGCGTTGATGTACTGCTCAATAATTGACCACTCGCAAGACAGCGCGACAACACCTGCGACAACCAAAGCGAACGAACCCGTCGTTATCGCAACCGATAAGCTCTAGCTTCGACCGACCCACTCGAACCTCGCAAGCTCCGAAAGCTTCCCCCCGAACCAACCACAGCCGCCCCAGGGGCATCCTTCAACAGGACACCGACCGAAACGGCCGAACTCCAGCCCTCATACCGGCCGGATAACACCCACACCAGACCACGACATCCCCGCATACGGGACCGATCGACCCCCGAGCCGGACTACCAACAACCGGCGGCCGGTAGGTAGGGCGCCCCTCCAAGCCCCGCTCCCCCCTCGAACAACCCTACCTACACCTACATAATAATAAAGGAAAAATGGACTTCGCCCCCTACCAGTCCTCCCCCCGGAGCACGCGCGCTCCCCAACCCACAGCACAACCGCCTCCCCCCGCACCTCCCTCGACACCAACCCCAACCGCCGCGCCGGCGCCTACTCCCCGGCCACCGGCTACCACTACCAGCACCGGCAGGCCACAATCTCCCCCCCGCCGCTGCAGCACCCGCAGCCGCAGCGCGCGTGGTCAGGCGAAGGAGTCGGGCGCTACCAGAGCCCGCTGGCCGCGCCAGGGAATGCGACGTCCGCGGCGGATCTTAATGGGAATGCGGGGAGTGGTGGGAGTCCGTGGGGAGGTCGTGGTGGTGGGATGGGGGATTACTTCTCGTCGCTGGGCGCTAGGGAGGGGATGGTGAGCGAGTTCGATACGAGCTTGGGGCTGCGGCTGGACTATGAGGCGTGTTTGGCGTACTTGGTGGCGCCGCCGCTGGGGGCGATTCTGTTGTTGATACTGGAGCGGAAGAGCGATTATGTCAGGTATGTTTATCTCGTTTTCTTGGTTTTGGGTGCTGGCTGTGATGCTAACAGTGGGGTGTGTTGGCAGGTTCCATGCGTGGCAGTCGAGTCTGTTGTTTACGGCGCTGTTCGTGCTGCATTTACTGTTCTCCTGGTCGACATTTCTAAGCTGGGTTATTTTCCTGGCGGATCTACCGTTGATCGCGTGGCTGGTGTTCAATGCGTATCGGGATGCCGATACGTTGGACAGGTTGGTCTTGTCATGAAGTCTTTTGCCTTGTGGCAGGGGCTAACATTGCATCAGATACGAAGTCCCTATTGTTGGTCGGATAGCGAGCAGGATCTTGGACGACGAGTAATGATGGCAATTGGGGGGGTCATTATTGTTTTGTGGCGAGCAGCGTGGTGGTGGTGATTCCTTGTTTTGTGATATCTGTATCTACGCTAATGTGTATATCTCCATCCTCGGGAGCAAAGGAGATTTTGGAGTTGGTAGCATGTTGCTAGCGTTGAAGGCTTCTAGTGGATGTTGGGGCGGTCTTTTACTTGCACGAACCAGCAGGGAAACCTATCAATTTTCGGGGGGGGGGGGGGGGGGGGGGGGGGTGGGTGTCGCAGAAATTATATTATAATTTATTCTTCCATCCACTGCCCTTAACCATAAATCAAGTTCCTCTGAAGCCTTCTCTGCTCATATCTGGCCGGGTATGAACCCCAATAATTACCAGCTACCCGTTAGTCAGCTTGGCCAGGCCCTGCCAGGGTCTGTGCTGGTTGGTTTGCCCCGGCAGGTGGGTCCCGCCGCCTGGTTACGTCGCTCGCGCGTTTGCCTGCAGCGACGCTACACTCAACCGATTCGATTGAGCTCTATCCTCCCACAGCCTCCACCAACTCCCAACCACATCGCACATCTTTTTGCACCCAACCTGTGCATTTCACACTTCCCGTGCTCATCACGACAAGAAACATATTCCGTACTTTTCGGTTTCCACTTCTGAACTGCCCGTTTCACCTCCCACTAACCGACCCGCAACCCCGCTACTCAACATGTCCACTCTCGAGGAGCTGGATGACCTCGACCGCCGCGAGCGTGACGAGAAGGATAACAAGGACAAGAAGGACAGCGACAAGGGGAATCAAGGCGGCGGCGATGGTGACGCCGAAATGGAAGATGTCGAGCAGGAGGAGGAAGACGCCCTAGACCCAGAGATCCTGAGCCTCAGCACAGAGGACATCAAAACTCGCCGGCGCCTCCTCGAAAACGATGCCAGAATCATGAAGAGCGAATACCAGCGGTTATCACACGAAAAGGCTACCATGGCCGAGAAGATCAAGGAGAACATGGAGAAGATCGCTAACAACCGGTATGCTACCCCGCGCTCCAACCCTGCGCTGCGCCCGCTGACACTTTCCTCTAGGCAACTGCCATATCTCGTCGGAAACGTCGTTGAGCTTCTCGACCTTGACCCAACCGCCGAGTCGTCCGAAGAGGGTGCCAACATCGACTTGGACGCCACCCGAGTAGGCAAGTCGGCCGTTATCAAGACGTCAACTCGACAAACAATTTTTCTGCCCCTGATCGGCCTTGTGGACCCCAACAAGCTTACGCCCGGTGACCTAATCGGCGTGAATAAAGATTCTTACCTTATTCTAGACACCCTCCCGGCCGAGTATGACAGCAGAGTCAAGGCCATGGAGGTTGACGAAAAGCCGACTGAGAAGTACACCGATGTTGGTGGTCTCACCAAGCAGATCGACGAGCTCCTCGAGGCCATCGTATGGCCCATGAAGGAGGCGGACCGGTTCAAGAAGATCGGTATTAAGGCGCCAAAGGGTAGGATATACGGATTTGTGGTGTTTTAACGTTCCGTGCTAACTCATCTCTCAGGCGCTCTAATGTACGGCCCGCCCGGTACAGGCAAGACACTACTTGCCAGGGCCTGTGCCGCACAAACCGATGCCACTTTCCTCAAGCTTGCGGGGCCACAACTTGTGCAGATGTTCATCGGAGATGGCGCCAAGCTTGTCCGGGATTGTTTCGCCCTCGCCAAGGAGAAGGCGCCGGCCATCATCTTCATTGACGAGCTGGACGCGGTGGGTACCAAGCGGTTCGACAGCGAAAAGAGTGGTGATCGTGAGGTACAGCGGACCATGTTGGAGTTGCTGAACCAGTTGGACGGTTTTGCTTCGGATGACCGGATCAAGGTCATCGCTGCGACAAACCGAGTGGACGTGCTGGACCCGGCCCTGCTCAGATCTGGGCGTCTGGACCGCAAGATCGAGTTCCCGCTCCCAAACGAGGAGGCTCGTGCTCAAATTCTCAAGATCCATTCACGCAAAATGAAGGTCGATGAGGCGGTCAACTGGGACGAGTTGGCCCGCAGCACAGATGAGTTTGGTGGCGCCATGCTCAAGGCTGTGTGCGTGGAGGCTGGTATGATTGCCCTGCGCCTGGGCAAAAACAAGATTGGGCACGAGCACTACGTCGATGCCATTGCCGAAGTACAAGCCAAGAAGAAGGATGTGAGTAGACCCTTTGCCAACCAAATGTATGATTTAACGATACTAACTATCCATCTAGACGGTCAACTTCTATGCTTAAGCTCATTCTTGCTCATCAAGCCTTCGCCACGCTTGGCAGGGACATATTTGAGGTGGTTTATCGAAGCTGCTATGCTAGGTTCATAGAGTACCCGTTTGTGTAAATGACGGGGCATTAGCGGTTGCCGTCTGTTTCATAACCTCCGCAATGGTTCTGTCTCTGTGCTTTCATGTTCACCTGGCCTGCATGTCCAAACACTGCTCTGTTCATTAACACGAGCAGTCAAGGCCCTTCCGTGAGGCAGCCCATGTTGTTTAGAGCACACCCTCAAACCCCCACCACAACCGCGAAGGCCCAAACAAACGAAAACAATATGGCCATCAATACCCGACATTCCCCGTACCATCTCGCGTACTACCCTCGGTAAGGCGGGTATCTCGTGTCTAGCCGACAGCACAGCCACAACCCTACCACCCGCTCCAGTTAATAGTCCAAGGACCGCAGCCCAACCACCCGCTTTGACCCGGGACCGAAACCCGGAAATTCGGAGTTACTCTAATCAATCATGAGATGGGTGCCAGGCCAAGGCAGGCGCAATCATGTCGCGAGATGAGCCGTCGTCGGGACGCATCTCTCATTGCTCTGGCATCGTAAACTCGACGTATCACACCAATCAATGTGACCATCGTCAGGCGCAGTTGTAAGCGCCAATAGTGGCGATGCTAGAGTAGTAGCCAGGACAGGCGGTTGGGTGCATGCCGTGAGTCGGGTGCCAGTGTTGTTTGTTTGTTTGCTACTAATTGCCGTCTCCGGTGGGGGAGCCATTTGTTGATGGAACATGGACCTACTACCTTGCCTTACCTTATGTCACGTCACCCACGGGCTGTCCGGGTTAGGTAAGTAGGTACCTACGTGCCCTCACATGTGAAAAGGTAGATAGAGTTGGGGCAGAGATGGGTTCGGCTGGCTCGGGCACCTCCGAATCAATGAGTGAGTTGTTACTTTTGCTGGTTGCGAGCGTGCTAACGGCATCGCGTGTTGCAGGCGCTGTTCTATTTCTTCGCCCTGGCCTTGTCGGCGTCAGTCCCGGCCGTCCATCTTCAATATTTTACTCTGCAGAGATCTTTCGTGTTGTTTGATTTCCCAGATTATCCTTCGCTTCCTTTCCTGGTGGCTTGTTGGAGCCTACTTTGCATAGATTCTGGTATTTGCATCCAATGCAAAGGAGAAGAAGAAAATGTCGCTGCCTACTGAATCACCTAACCTCCCTACCTATGTCAAGAACGTGACCACGGCATTCAGCCGGTGCGACGTTTCACAAACTCAAGCAACCGCCCTATCCGCATTTCAAAGCATGAGAAAGTAATGCTAGGCCGCGAAGCTGCATTCTGAGTTTGATTAACACACAGGGAGTCATCGGCCAAGAATGGATTCTCGTAATTGAGGACGGGACGGGACGGCGACCGCCGGTTACATTCACTTACCAACATGGACAGAATTCGGTTTGGAGGGTCTTGGCTCTCAGCGAAGGTTACACCAAAGACTTGAATTGTCTTGACGTTGTGGCTGAGTCGCTTACGACAACTTATCTTGCAGGGGAATAAGAGTCCAAGGGGTACGACTTTGTCTCCCAAGGTCGTGATGATCGGATCATGCGCCACTGTTGAACACCCAATTACAAAGCCCGCGCATGATGCTAGCGTTCAATATCACCACCAAAAAATTGCTTAGCTTTGCTGGCAGGGGAATAACTGTAGTTGGGAGAGTCCTGATTCGGCGCTTCTGGGCGCGCGTAAACTATGGAGGTGGTCACAGTGCAGCAGACGCGGGAAGCGCCGCAAACGAACGGGGCCGAAATCCCAAGTTCGGGCGCCGCGTTTTAACTACCACTTCAACAGAACGAGCCTAGGCTGGCTTGGCTCGATGCCGGCGGCAGGCAGAATTGCCTATGCAGCCCTGTGTGGTGTCACCCCGGTCCCCCACGAAGCCAACCTCTCCCCTAAAGCTTGAATTTCCAGCCGGCGTCATGTGAACAGTTCCTTGAGTTTTCCGGGTCGAGTCACCTCCCGTCGTTTCTATCGGCCCGGCTCCTTCTGTGTCAGGCAGCTATGGGGCCATCCATGGCGTCAAGAATGCAACTCTTTTATTCACAAGGTCGCTTAGGCAACCAGGGTTAGGGGTTTCCGCCTAAGTTTTAAACGCCGCGAGTATTCAGAGTTTCGGACTGTGGATATCACCCATGTTTTATGAAAACGCTGGGAAAAGAATTGTAATAGGATTTAAGCAAAGAAATGGGCTATACCGCGGGGTTTCTCTGAATATGGTGAGACCTGACCGTATCCAAGGAAACAACGGGGTATCTTGAGCGTGTGCTCCGTCTAAAATCGTACATGAGACTGGGAACTTGAAAGGTCGTCGTTGGAATGGGAAAGAACAGAGTAAAGAACTCCCAAAGGCGCCTGAAAACAAATCTATGTGTATCATCCGTTCCCATCCTTACCGCGCCGTGTCGTCCGAAATTCAGTCGTTATTGTTGTTACATCTCGAAAGTCAGATGTCGCTCCATTCTGTCATGGAGTCATGTTGAAATCGATCATCGTGAGTTTGCAAGCTCACTCGGCCTGGTAGAGGCCTAGCGACCTCGGAACTCTTAGTAAGAGTAGGAGTAGTCCGTCGAGGGGTCGTCTGGAAAAAGGCGAAAGGTCAGTCAGCCGTTGCCCTAGGGGCTAACACGGTCGGGGCTGTCGTACATTGGTAAGCGGAATAGGCCTCTGCGTAGGCCGCCTGGTGGTAGGAGGCGTCTTCGGGAGGTGGTGTGCCATACACCAAGTCCTCAACAGGTTCTGGCATCAAAACGCTGGATTAGCAACTAGCCACAACAGAAAACGATGGCGTGGTTCTCACCGTCGCACTCAATTGGGTCCCCGGCTCGCATAGTGCCCTTCTTCTGGGCCCGCTTCTCGAACCGGGCGATGTCCTTGGGATCCACCACCCTTCCTCGAAGCATGAAGCGTGTCTCCTTGGGCGGGTTTTCGGCCTGCCGTTCCCTCATGGTCTTGATCATGAACATGTACTCGGACGCCTTGATGTACTTGGTGTCAAGGTTCCACTTTTTTAGTTGCGTCTTGTACTGCTTCTCACTAGATTCATTGCTGTCAGCCAAAGCATCATACGCTGGGATTTGTGGGTCTCCTGACGTCGCTTTGAAGTTGTAAGTCCCTTGCATCTCGGACATGACGTCCTTCAGCTTCATGTTCAGGTGTTGTAGAGGTGAGCGATGATGTCGCGGTACGGCTCCCAGTCCTCGGGTTTGGATGGCCTGTACGCTGCCGGGAGAGTCTGCTGGGCCGACTGGCCATAACCGTAGTATGCGTCCATGATAGACAGGATTCTGATGACTCGATCGGCGTAGTTTGTTTGTGGTGTAGCTATGTGTTGAGAATCACTTGATGATGTCGATATCTGGTAGGTAAATAGATGCCTTGCTGCTGTGGTGTAGCAAGTCCTCGGGGTGCAAAGGGGGGCAGCATGATGGACTTTATATCCTACCGTGGCTGGTGAGATGCTCGAGACTAGATGGTCATAAAAGGCACGGCCACATGAGAGTGGTGTATCCAGATTCGGTTCGCTGCCTTGCCGTCACGGCGAGGGAGGCTAGGCAGAAGATGGGGGCCACAAACAGGGTGTGACACTAGAGGTTGCCAATGCCGCGAAGCCTGAGGTCAAATTGGGACTGGGAAAAAGAATGACTCGAATTAAGCCCCCCCGGGAAGCCTCACGGGGAAGTGGTGGGGTGAGCCTGACACCCTTGCCTATTCCAGGTTCCCATGTCAGTTGCCGATTCGCGAAATAGGCGCTGTCAAAGCTGTGGGACAACCGGCTTTGTTTCTCAACATGAATGCCATTGGTGTTGGCGGGATGCACAAGTTCCCTGCAGCCCACCTCGGCACCTTGCTCTCAGGAACAGCGAGGACGCAGTACCCGCGGAAACAGCAACGCAACAAGAGAAAGAAACCTAGAAAAAAAATCAAGGGAAAGAGAAACGGGCTTGAAAAACCGGTCCGGCATGACCCGGAAGGAGCAACTGCTCCCCGCGACCGTTGGCGGGGCGCTCATCTCCAGATCAGGCATCACGGCCCCACATTCAAAGAGCGTTCCAGCTCCAGTGACTTTGCAACTGGCAAGATCGGGACGGAGCCCCGCGGTCGGGACCGCCTGTCGCCGGTTCAGTGATCCACTAAACCCCGAAAAGTCGCAGCGGTTTGATGACAGGCCAGGAAAATAAAGCGCCTGCGCCCACAGCCACCCCAGAATGTGCGGCGTCATGAGAGAGGCACATCCCATGCAGGAATTTGGGGGTTTTGTTGACTGCAGGAGTTGAAAGGGTCACGGTTTGAGAAGGGACCGAGTTGTCAATTCTGGTTCCCTCTCCCATCGGCAAGGCGGACCCGACTTGTCTCAGTTCGGAAATAGCGAGCGGATCAACAGCCAAGCCCGCCTGTTTAGCGATCCAGTCAGGTGCTATCGTGGGGGAAATATTGGCACGAATTTGGAAGGCCCCAGGCAGCACGGCCAGAATACCACGTCGTCCTCGAACTTCGACTCCATTTCTCAACCCCAAAACCCGCAATCAAGACCTTTCACCTCGCATTCGCTGTGCCCCGCCGCCAGCCAACGACGTTGAGTTCGCCCATCGGATCGCATGTGACCACAAGAAGTTTCAACCTCGAGGGCTTGCAATGTAGATTTGTGGTCGGTTCCTGGGCGTGATGGGTATGCATGTACGAAGAGATGGTACCTACCGAGGCAGGTACAGAAATCACATTATCTGGGTCTCCAACAGTTGGACCGGGGTTTACGCAGCCTGCCACCGGATATAACCAAGCCCCTCTCTTCTCGGTAGCTTGATGACCAAGATGCGACGAAATTACCAAGATGGGATGGAAACAAAGTTTCACGTCCTCCACACCAGTCCCGGCCATTCGGAACCGGGGTACAGGTTTTCCAGGCTGGACCTTGTTACGATTCGCTCCCCAGACGCAGAATGCGCGGCGCGACGCACGCCGCATGCAGGATAAGCACCACTCGGGAAGACCACCGGGAGGTCAGTTTCTTAAACTCGATCTTACATACGTCCCCAGCAGACGGCAATCAATGCAAGTGGACACCGCCTGTGAGAATTCCATCCCGTCGGTCCCGACTCCCGCCCGGGTGATACTGCAGCATGTCAGAGCTGCATGCGCCGTGTGGCTGCCGTGCCATGTGCCGTTTGTGGCTGCTGTGTGGTCCTACATATGTAGTGCGCCCGTGGTGCATCAATGCAGCATCAGCGACAGATCAAGCCTTCTGAAGGGGGCACGACTGAGTGAGCCGACCCGATCCTGTGGTAATTTTGAGGACCATGGTAACCCGGGCGGCGCGGAGGTGACGCGGTACCTAACGCCCCCTTCACATTCCAGAATGGTACTACTATCTCGGCTAGTGCCACTCTCGTGCCACACCTGTATCACACGAACTCCCCGTTTCAAGGCCATCCCCAGTGTTCAACATTTACTCAATCTAGCCGCTTGGCGTTTCGTCGTTTGTCCTCTGCATACATAGCCCCTACCAGAATAAGCGCCATACGCGCCGTGCAACATAGCATTGCAGCAAGGACCTCTCAAGTGCTCACTCAGGTTAAGTATGTCGGAGGCGCCAGGGGATACAATCCTCCAGTTCGCCGGATGAACCGGGTACCCGGGCCCTTGCGGCGCGAAACACTTTAAACTACGGTTTAGGAAGGTCGACAACGACGAACAAGGTAGTCTTAAGCGAAACGTCCATGCCGCGGTCTGTCCACGAGCTGGGGTCGGCTCCCATTCCTTTCGAGGTCAGGTTTCGAATTTAATGCGCAATGCCTTAGCAATGGAAAAAAAGAGAATGCATGCTGGAAACAGCCGCAAGAATGCCTTACTTGGTCTTGCTGCCGAGCCTTGTTTCGGTGGTTTAATTGTCAGCATATGAGCCCCCAAGCCGACGCCGAGCAATGATATCTGCCTTTCACCTCACAAGGCTGAATACGGAAGTCTGGGCGTGCATGATTTGCACGAATACGATGACCTCCAAGGGGCCTCCGCATCCTAAACGTGTGTGTTCCCCTGAACTCAGGCTAGAATACCACCTCCTAAAACTAAAGTATAGTAGTGGTGCTTGGAAAGGGGATTCAGGAGGTGCTTAGAGAACAACGACAAGTTAATGAACTAGACCTCGAGGGGTTCTGGTGAGGATTTAACGAGGTCCGTTTCCGTAGAGGCGAGCGGTATTGGCGTCAAAACACCCGAAGACAACTAATAGGGGCGACGAGGCACAAACACAAGGCAAGCCGGGCACAAAATTTACTGTGATAATGTCCTTCGCAATGATAGATATTCACGGGAAGATATAGGGAGACCTGGCCGTAGAGGAGATCGCAGGAACCCTCCCTCTGGCCCAGCCTGATATCTCCGGCCATTCCCTTGAGTTTACAAGCCACAAATTGGCAGACCTTTCGTTCCAAGCGTTCCTATTCTTTAATATTTGGGCAAGTTGATAGCAACGCCCGCCAACACCCTTAGCGTAGCTCGGAGTTTGGATAGCTACTATAGTGTCGACTCGCTTGTTACGGCCGAGCTACGAAACTACCTGAGATTAGCGCCTCTCTCGAGGCTAACGTCCAGCTATAACGCTAAGGGCTGCGAGCAGCATCAATGCGCGAGCGAAAATAGTAAAAAAAGTCGCGGTTAGTGTATTTTAAGCTTGTACAAAAGAGAAAGAGTATTTGCGCTAAGTACGGGACTTTCTGTTTACACGAGGAGTCCCAGAGATCCTAACGCCCGCCTGCCAGTGCGGCGAAGGACGGGAGACTGCCGAGCACCTGGTAGTGTGGTGTTTGGCCCCACCGCTGACTCGAAGATGGGAGAGAACTGATATTCGAACGCGACGGGACTTTTACTCTGTTCTACACGGTATTGATCCTGCATCGGCACGGCTCGCGGGGAGGGTCCTGGAATGGCTAATGGACTCAGGGAGGCTGATGATGTTCAGTTTGGCCAGGAGGCTTGAGCTAGAAGCGGCGGCCTAGCACGCACCTCCCTCGGAGGCCAGGAGGCCTCCTCTCTTTGTATACGCAGGCTCATGCACATGTACTTTCCTTAACTGTCGGTATGGGTTTTTCATCCGGCCCGCGAGGGCGCGGTTTTCCTGTACATTAAATAGCTGAAGGTCCGGCACGCCTTAGGGCATAGCGGGGTATGAATAATAAATATTTGCGCTAAGTAACTAAACGACAAACGACGAACGCCAACGCAACTACAAGTCGGAGACCGCGTCTACCTCAACCTTCACTATAGGTATAACCTGCTAGGTAAACTGCATCGAAAATAGTTGTAGTAGTGAACGAGACCCTTACGGTTAGGAGGAAAGTTGGTGAACTAGTAGCCAAACTGAATCTGCCGTCGATATGGCGTGTTCACCCGGTGGTGTCGATCATATAACTCACTCTCGCGCTAGACGGCGAAGACCCATTCGAACGACGACCTGTGTTACTAGGCCGAGTGATGGAAGCAGGGTCGAAAGACTAGTAGTACGAACTGCAGAGGATAGTCTAGCGGCGAGTGACATTTAGCGCAGGGAAACTCAGAGTCCAATACCTTGTTGAATGGAAGGGATACGGAAATAAGTACAATAGCTGGTACCCCCGAGCGAATCTCATGGAGAACGCTTCAGACCTGGTCTGCGAGTACGAATCCCAATACACATTGGAGACGGACAAGCGGGCAAACGAGCGCCCTCAGCGAAGCGTCAATGTCCGTCTCCGATGCCGCGAACACTGCATCCACTTGGTCGGACAACTCAAATGGATGGTGCAAAAAGTGTCGATCGCTGTATGGCTGTCGATCACCAGGTGTGACGAACCTCTCCTGGAACTTGTCCTGTTAGGGTTCAGTCTGATTGAAGGTGGCTTGCAAAGGTACTAGGTTCGGTGCAGCCAAAGGGTGCACAACAAAGACTTGTCTCAACAGTAGGCTCTCGAGCTTGTAGCGAACTGTAGTTGTGATTGCTAACTGGAGAACTCCCAGAGCTCTCCAGAACGAGTGACTATATACTATCTAATTCCGAGGTATCTTGTACCTGCTCTGGGTGCTCCGTCCCAGAGCGTCCAGAGCATCCTGCATCTTGACGATGCTCTCCCTGCTCTGTGTCGGAGCACACAGAGCGCCTAGTGCTCTTCTGATTGGCTATCCTAGCGGTTGGTTCGGGGCGTCCCGCGCCCCACTTCTGTGCGTTCCGGATAGTGACCGTGACACTGTGCTGGCGTTCTGAGGCTATCTCATGGGTGCTGTCGAACGCAATCGCCTGTGGGGTTTGGATAGACGCCTGTTCGCCTGGGTCCTCGACAAGATCGACTAGCAAGTCTTCTGGTTGGAGTGATGTCCACAGATCAAACGAGTCTAATTGCAGCTTGTAAAACCTGATGTTCATTGGATAAGGAATATCATACTTTACTTACCCATTTTTGTCGATTGAACGTCCGTGGCGTCGAATGGAATGCTGCAGTTGAGAGTCCAGTGCGAGCATGGTGGTACAGTCACCGATGAGGCTCTGCCGAAGCTTCCAGAAGCGCCCCACCTAGTCTCCGTACAAGCTTATTGTCCCCACCGCACCCAGCATCCGGCTAAAGGTCAAGATCATGTGATATAGAGAACACAACATGCAAGAAATTGCAAGTATCTCAGGACGACTCTACGAGTCAGCCCAGATCAGAAGTCCTGTTTTTGCAGGATGTACAATGTCCCAGTGGCTCCTTGCCCCTTATCATCAGGGATTCTAGCCTTGTGTGCAGGATGTTGTTACGGTTCAATCTGCAACTGCTAAGCTCAGTCCGCCGTCTTACCTACAGCCTTATTAAATTCCTAGTTAGTGTATTATTAGCTCTTTTGTCTACAACCATGCGCAGCTGACTCACCTCTACCAAGAAGAAAAATCTGTCAATCACACCCCGGCCACCTACCTCCTCTTCTCTGCCCGCTCGGATCCGATTTTCCACAAGCCCCTTGACAATCTGAACATACTTCAACGCGTCGGGTTGCATATCCTCGTTCGTGATCTCAGGATTTTTCATTTGAGCAACGACCACTTCCAGCCATCGATCAATGTTAGACCACTGAAGGATGTGGCCACCTAGCGCAAAGGTTTGTTCTCCTCGCGCTCTAAAGACAAAGTGAACTGTGCCGGACGGGAAAAACACCGTTTGTCCCGGCGAAAGGACGACATACCTCCATTCTCCTTCGGTATAGTTTTGTGGATCAGAGATCCATGCTTGCTCCTGCTGTTGGCTTGGGTTGGACATCCATCCGAAGCCGATATGCCCCTCTTGAGCCGTAATCCAGGTCGAGTAGCCATGGCTATCCGTGTGAGGTGCCGTATTATGCCCTCCCTCGGAAACAAGCGCCCAGTCTGTAACGTTACGCCATATGTTCCAATCCTGTCCGGCTGCTACTACCCTTTCGGCACTATTGCCCATCAGAACTGCGTCGCGTACTCGGAGGAGTTGGCAGTTCTCTCCCTCGAGAAACGATGGTAGTGTTGAAGGCAAGGGATTTTGAAGGTCAAGGAGATTCCAGGGGTCATTTGCCGGCTGCTGGTTGAGGAACCGGTCTCGGACTTCCCGAAGCGTTTTGCGCTCGCAGGATCCCTCTGGCAAGGTTCGAGACGGTATCTGAACAGATACAGTTCGATCGAGACCGAGATCTTCCGTACGGTGAAAAAGCTGTCGAATCGGGCGGTCCTTCCCTTTCCACCGAAACCGTTGTTCATCTTGCGTGAACATAGGTACGTCGAGTTTGCCGGACTCGAGCCTTTGGGCTGCCTTTTCTCCGCAGAGGAAATATGCTTCCTTTGCTGTTGGTGGTTTGCTCTTTTGCAAAATGTTGAAGACTAGCTCGTCTGTTCGCCTACCCCAGGAGTCTGGTGCGTGCTCTATCGATTGCAACCCCCCAAGTACCTGTTGGCGGTACGCTTCGTCACGAATCAGACTGTACCCCGAGCGGCATCCTTGTCTTGGCGTAGGGGATACAGAGCCATGAACCGCATCATCAAGCCGAAACCGTTTGAGGGGGTTATCGTCAGCGAAATCCGGAAGTGAAGCACGACGCCGTCGGAGGAAAGGGCTGCAATCAAGGCCAATCGTTTCGGAAGCCGTATCAGTGTGCAGCAGATATCCTGAGAGCTCCTCGTTCGTGACCGCCTCTGTAAATTC
The DNA here is from genome assembly GCA_039881045.1 of Chaetomium olivaceum. Classification (NCBI taxonomy): domain Eukaryota; kingdom Fungi; phylum Ascomycota; class Sordariomycetes; order Sordariales; family Chaetomiaceae; genus Chaetomium; species Chaetomium olivaceum. The sequence continues at coordinate 211,752 of JAYWVB010000048.1, read as the reverse complement.
CTGAAGATGTATAAGACACATGTTCTGAAAGGGAAGTTTGAGAGGTGCATATGCAGAGAGCATCCGCCTGACCGCACGTGCATCCAACCTGTCCAAGATTGCTAGGAATGCCGGCGGTATTTCGAGTGGGCAACATCGCTCTTGTTGTAGACTCGCAGTGTTGAGCGGCCTGGACTGGCGTCTGACTGGCTTAAACGTTCTCGGCCGCGCTTCATGATAGTCTGGGTTTTCTGTCCGCGGGCGGAGTCGCGTGGTTGCCGCAGCACTGGCGGCGTACCGAGATGCGGCATCGTTGGAGCCCCTCGCGGTGCTCCTCGGCCGGGTTTCGGCAGCGTTGAAGGAGTCATCAAGAAAGAAATCCAGGTGCAAGCTCAAAGGTGTTGACAAGTCAGAGTGGCTTGGGGAGGGGGGAGTGGTGACGGCGGTAAGTGGCGTCACAGGGTCAGCATCCCCAGTGCTCATGTTGGCGGCGGCAGGTGGTACGTAGGCTCCCTCCTCTGTCGACGTAGTATCCGAGATGCCCTCCGAGGCACCGGCCAAACCCGGACCTGAAAAGCCGAGTCCCGCTAAAAGCCCAGGTGGACACCGGACCATGAGCCCGAATCGGTCGAAAACAAAACCAGGAGGAAGATCTTCGCGAGTGAGGTCGACGAACTGCAGCTGGATCTTGTCTGGATCGCCTTCTTTAACAAACGGTCCTTCGTCCGTCCAGCTCGCTAGGTTGTGAAGATCTACCGGCTCAATGGGATTTGCCCCGGCCTGATATCTCGTCGCCCAGGTATGCGGAACCGTCGGAGCAGCAGTTGGTTCAACTTCCGTATGCCGGTCTCCTGGGTATGTGGTTTTATAGCTGCTGAGAATAGGTTGCAATAATGCTGCCCTTTTCCGGCCAACTGGTAATGCTGGACGAAATCCTTGCCCCATTGTAGGCTGATTGCCCTTAAGGGTGGGAGTAGCTTGGGTATGCTGTCGAATCCGTCTGCGGCAACGCCTACAAACCGATCCCATTTCGTTGAGCCGTCCTTCTGCGTCGTCCTCGGCTGGTTCGATCGTGGCCGGGTGCGCTCTTTCCTCCCTTTGTACAGGGCACATTCAGCCGACATGACATGGTCAAAGGCGGCCAGCCGGAGGACAAGTCTGTCGTTTTCCTCGAGCAGCTCATCGCGCTTCTGTACGCACTTGTCGAATTTCTCTGTGTCAGTTTCGCAAAGGCGGATATCCTGTCGAAACTCCTCGACCAGCTTGGCTTCGTGAGTGGTCAAGAGGAGATCAACTTCGTATTCGACGGCAGGGGCATGGGCACAGGCCGGTGCGGTGGAGCCGCCTGCGGCTAGTACCGGCGATTGATAGGGTGTGTCCTCGAATTGGCTTCCTGCATCCTGCGAGGCCATGACTGATGTTGCGCAGTGTATCGGCTGGTTCTATCGCAAAGTCGGTTGTCATATGTCTCCGAGCGGTGTTGATGACTGCACCCTAACATTCCTCCTGTCAACCTGTTGCGGGTAGAGTACATGTTGTTGGCAGCCTTGTGTCAACCAACTCGTCGTTTGCGTTCGCTTTGGGTTAGTCCACAACACAGTAGCCCCACAGCGACTCGTCGAATTTCGACGAGTCGCTGTGGGTCACGAACGTGCGTATTGATTGCTCCAAGTGTCGCGGGAGACCACGTGACCACGTGCCTTCCTTTCTCCAGACAACCCACTTTGCCCTGGGTTTCCTCTCCTCCCAGAAGCTTAGCTTTCGCACCACCAAGCAATCCACCCACAGTTGACACTTTCTTCTGTGTGTGACTCCCACAGCGGTGGCACGCCATATTCTACACATGCTGAATGGGTTTCACGGAGACGCGGACTTAAGCATAGCCAAGAAACAAATCATTAGAGAGTTCCATAACATACCGGCCCTTGTCAGCAGTGGCGTCTTACCCGATCAATGGAATTCGGTCCATAACCAGACTCTTGAAGAACAGATACAAGGAATCCCCTTCTCCAACAAACCCTCCCTCCAAGCATGTGCGAGTCGCCTCCATGAAGGCTGTGCCCATGGCGATACGAAGCTCCGGTACCCTACGTGCGATTATCTCTCTCCTGAACCCCTCATTCGATAGACCTTGGAAACGGTCCGACTTGGCGATTGTGGACAACGTATTCCAAAGCCCGATTTCCAACAGGATCATACCGACAGAATAGTAGTCAAACTCTTCTCGGTAGCGTTCATGGTGCATGAGATATTCTGGGTGCTGGTATTGCTGGAACCGAAAGTCGTCGATGGGCCCGTATGAAAAAGAATCGAGCTGGTTCTCCCGGCTCCCGGCGAAGCCAAAGATCCGCGGTTCTCTGGCCCATTCGACATTCTCGGCCTCCTCTGTGGGGAAGAACAATACATTCATCGAGTGGAGATTGCGGTGCAGCCATCCAACCTTGTGAAACGTGTAGATGCATTGGCAGATGTCGAAGGCCAGCCGAAAGCGGAGTTCAAGCGGAGGGCGGTATGTACTTTTGGCAGCGAGAAGCTGATGCAAGGTAACTGGTTGCGGTTCCGAGCGTGGGACGTCGTAAACAACGCCCAAGGCTGCAGATGATGGATCATGGAATATGCCCTTGCAATGCAAGCTGCCGGGAATCCGCGCGGCATCTTCGGAATGGAACAGGCCAACCACAGACGCAAGTCGGCGACGGAGCTCATCTCCGACGCGTTCGTCCGCCCACGGTTCCCCATACCTCAACCACTCCACCAAAACAGGTTCCGATCCCGATCCGTGTAAAGCCAGTGAGTGGATACCGATCTCAGCCGTCACTGTGATATCGCGCTGGTTGAGAATAAGATTCTTCTGCTCAACCAAGCGGCCCTCCTCAGCGAGGGCTGTGAGATGCTTGACGGCCACCAAGACACCAATGTCTTCATAACCCGCCTCGGTGATCGCCGTCGACAACCCACCCAAGTGTTCCGGATCAAGATTTTGCAGGACCTGCTCCACCAAGTATTCCCTGGCGACCGACCGGTAGTTTGGCGGGAGTGACTCGATAAGCCTGGCGTACTGGTATCGAAGAAGGGATTTCTGCTGGTGCTTGGTGTTGCTAGTCCCCTCCTCATGGCTGTCCACGATGCTGTGGATCTCTTTTAACGCCTGGACTATTTTGGGAAAGTCGAAGCCGAATTTGCCCTCTTTGTCTTGGACATCTTCGTTGAGGAGCTTAGTGAATGCGCGGAGCCAGCTTTGGAGGCGTAATTCCTCAAGCATACGGTCGACGCCCGGGCGGGTATTGCCCTGGTTGATGGAGCTTGCGATGGACAGGATGTAGATGCCCCGAAGAACCGCCAGCACCTGCGCGGAGCGGGGCCGCTCGTTCGGATCCATTGACAACATCTTCCGGATCAGGTCGACCATTCGCACCTGGTATGGCTTTCCTTTTGCTTGTAGATCATCCAGCCAGAAGGAAACCTCTGGATTCGGCGTCTCGGGCCCTCGATGGAATCGAAACCATTCGATGCCGGGAGTCACCTCGAACTTCCTCTTCTCGCGAAACTCAGCGACCCCTTCAGGACCCCGCACCGTATGTGTCAACACCTCCGAGAGAATGCAGCCAAAGGACCATATATCGCTCGCCCGGCCCACCTTCTCGGTCTGAAAACCTCCTCCATCGCGGAACTTCTGGCACTCTGGGGCGACATAGGAGCCGCGGACCTCTCTGAAAGTGGTCAGAGAATCCTCTTCCGTGCTATGGAAGCTAGAGAGCCCAAAGTCGGCGAGCAAAAAGGTTTCCCCATGAATCAGGATATTCCGGGGAGCAAGGTCATGGTGGCATCCGGATAGGTTGAGATCGAGTGCTTCCGAAGTGAAGTTGTGTATGGCATCAACTGCCGATGCCAATTCCGCGAGTGCAAGCAGGAGTTGCGAACCCTCTGGCGCCCTTGTTTTCAGAGTTCCATCGAGAAGTTCCGTAAGCGAGCCGCCATCGGCAACGGCAAAAATGATATTATACGTATCGCGGTACACATAGGAGCAAAAGTCGGACGATGTTGTCGTGCTCTAAATGCGTAAGAATGGATAGATTTTCAAGCTCTTTTTGGAAAACAGCCGCGTTGTTCTCCGCGCATGTGAGTTGCTTCCTGATGACCTAGCGAAAAGAACGACACAAGGTCAGAGATGGTCTTGCATCAATCAGGCGGGTTACCGCAGATATACTAACCTTGTGGTCTTTCACCGGCAGACGATGACATCCAGGATGAAGCTTGATCTTCCAAACCGTGCCCATCGAGCCCTTGCCAGCTGGCTTCTGGCACAGAAAGGGAAGTATAGCTTTCGTATCGAGTGTTCGGGGAATCGAGTGCTGGTACAAGATAGGAATAGCGAATTCCCATTGTCTCTCGAGGAAATGTTTGATCGTCAAGCTTTCCAGTTCTTTGTCGAAAATATCCTCTAGTGTCCCCAAATTATAGGGCAGACGATCGTCAGGATGAGATTGTTGAAGAGAATCGCCCTGGAAGAAGCGGGAAATGGCTTCACCACGACGTATCAAAATCAAGATCGCGAAACATCTTCGAGCACCCCGTAGAATGCTCTCTGTGAGGTCTTTGATCTCATGGACGGGGACTTCAGGAATCCTCAACGCAAGTTTGACACCCGACTCGGATATAACACCAGACAAGTCAACCTCTGGGATAAAGTAGCGATCTTCCATGTTGGCATTCGCAAAACGACGTTGTTCAAGCTTATCTCGTAACTCTTCCATCTTGCCGATATTCTGGAACCGACAACTCAACGTGTAACACAAGGACCTAGACAAGGAGCTGATCTGTTAGCACACACATCGAGTTGGACGAGTAGAGCTGGCTAAGGCGAGTGAATGGAGCGACTCACAGCTCTCGATTCCGCTCAGTTGGTCTGGATTGATGTGATCTCGCTCTGACTTGGGTGAATATACTTTTTTTTAAACCAGCATAACAGTATTGAGTACTGACCTCGGTCAGGAGCTCTGGAATGTTGATCTCATAGCTTTCATCTCTTTCCTAGATCAGCTGTTAATGTCAAGTCCACCCCCTGGAATAGGTGTCTGCTACGTACTTGTATTTTGAAGTTGCCAACTCCGAATTTCGTCGTGAGCAAGGTACGAAGACCCTCGAGTTTGATGTAGCGATTTGGGATAGACTGACGCGCCATTTGGGATGCTCAAAAGTGGACGTGAGAAGAAACCCGACGAGGCGGACTGCAAAGTCAAGCCGGTGGGGCTTGTCCTCGCATATGAATGGGCTGATGCCGCCGCTCGCAGAGGGGACACTAACAAACCGGGCGACGCCTTCGCTTAACCTCCGCCAATAGATATGCATGACGCGTCTCATATGCATGCTTCGCTATGCCTGAAAAGTGCACTTGCAGGTGGTGGGTTTGTCGGTGTGCAACGGGAGGTCACAAGTTCTGCGCTACAGTACCCGAAACACTCACCAAGATAAGCTCACACATCTTCCCCCGAGTGTTTTCACCTCAGAGAGAGAGACATCTAGCCATATTTCCTCTTCGACTGACTGTCTAACACTGTCAATCGACGGACTGTCTAACACTGTCAATCGACGGACTCACGTTGCAAGCCTTTGCCACGACAACATGTCTCAGGGAGAGAAATACCCCACAGATGCGGATTACTATACGCCAACCGAGAAGATTGCAACTTGCGTGACCAGAGGCTAAGAGAAGAGTCACTGAGACTCTTTCAGATTGCCGGCGGTGGCGTCGATGTCTTGCGCTCAGTATCAGACGATGGCAAGCTTCGGTTTTGCTAAATCATCCAAATGCTTAACTAACACATGGATAACAGCAGCACAAAAATTGATATCCCAGCGCTGTTTCGTCACGAGTGAGGAGGTCGAGAAACATGGAATTAAACGTGGGATCTCCCAGGTGAGGACCAGAGGCTCCAACCTGCAGCGAGCCAGGTTGCTCATTTATGTGAAACAGCATTTGCAAGGGAAGTCATGGCAGCATCTAATACTGTAAGTACCAAGTCGAGCGTTATAGATTGAATGCATAGCACCGGCCGCTGCTCACAGTCTGTAGCATCATCAAACCAGCCTTTTCATGGGGTCACTTATCCATTACCGAACCTGCATTTCGGAAGGTATTGGCCAGTCTGCAGGTGTTCACCCCATTCCTGCAGGTTGTCCATACATTTGGGACAAAAACAAGTGACAAGCAGTGGGCTGGTGATTTGGCGCACCAGCGTGTACAGCCGTCTTCTACTTACGGTTTGTTTCATACCATCGATCCTTCGATGATCCTACGTCAGTTGACAGTTGCTAGAGTTTTGTTACAACATTCGTTACTTCGAACCAAACGGACGAGGGCGGGGAAATCCATGGTCACTCCGGCAAACGGGTGTCTATCAGAGGTGCCTGTCCGACAAACGATCTGCTTGGCTTCTAATCAATTTTTCGAGTTATATTAGCGACCGTGTGGCCGCTGCTCTCGGAGAAACGAGCAGTCCAACCAAGGAATCATGCGAAGCGTCACCGTTATTTCCTCATCTTTTTATTCTCTTTGCAGCAACCAGGAATTGGCGGCTATACATCGAGAATTTGCGTCAGAAAGTAGGAATCTTTGTAAGGCTACCGATCCCCCTCCGCCTAGATCCCACGTCTTTAACTGGTTAAGGGCAGGAGGAGAAAGCATACTCGTCTCGTATCGACGGAGCCTATCTAGACGACTACCAGCTTCTATTCTCTGACGTACAGGAGATGATGTTGCTGGGCGGCGCTCTCGCTACAGCAAAAACGGTTGTCACAGGGCAAAGCGACGTCATTTCTAAATGTACCGACTTGTGCTTGAGGCTCCACAAAACGAGGTCGGGCCAATGCAACTGTGATACGGCAAGCACATTAGCGATGTTGAAGGCTGATCTCCAGCATCACTTTGAAGCCGTGACGGTTTTGGCGCGGACCGTTTCGAAGGTTACGCAATTGGTAAGAGTATCAGAATTTTGCGCACAGCAGATTTGTCGCTAATCCATACGAGCTTTCCGCCATGCTGGCAACTCGAGCGAACGACAAGTTGCGGGCCACCGTGGCAACCATTCAGATCGGCATCACTGAACTCCAGTCGCAATCGAGGCAAGCTTGTATCGACACAGACCAGTTGCTACGAGTCACCACGCAGGGGCACAAAGATGCCACAACAATAAAAATCCTTACTCAGGTTGCTACTATGTTCCTTCCAGCAACTCTCATGGCCGTAAGTACTATGCTCTAAGTGATGCTGTAGATATACCACTAACGTAAATCTAGTCGCTTTTTAGCTCAACCATCTTTAGCGATTCCAGCAACACGATTTCAAACGTCGCTCTGTACTTTGCAGTCACTTTGCCGCTGTTGTTGGTCACTCTGCTGTTCCTTATTTTTCTCGACAAGGGCCTACCTAAGGGCGTGTGGCTTCGACGCTTCGGCTAGGCTTCCGTTTGGATCGGAGGATGGCGACGATATCCTTGGTCATTTCGGTACCTCTAGCCGGGTCCGCACTGTTAGGCTATCTATTGAGCTGGGACGTTGACTTCGTTGCTAGGTGGCTAGGAGCACATGTAGATCTTTTTAGCTTTTTTTTTTTTTCTTTGCAGTTAGGCATGCGGAACATGTATATAGTTGGGGAGCCGTCGTGGTGGTGGTGGTCGGTGGTCGTGATCGTGGTTGTGACGGCACGGCGTGCAGCTGTGGTCACGATGCACGCAGCCCTGGGCAACGCGCTCAGGGGTTGGCGACGCGTCGGTGGAGATGGGCTAAAACCGCCCACTTGGGGCATGCAGCTCAGCTGTCTCCCCCTTCCTTCCTCATACTTGTTGTCTTTAGTCAATTGAGATCACTGTTTGCGGCTTCGTCCCTGTGCGCAGCACCTCGCCGTGACAGTGGTGCGGCTGCTGCCAAGGACTCCGTTGCCGGTGCCAAGCGTTAGAGCAAAAGGGAAAAACGAGGGGGGGCACTTGCCGCTCCCATGGATCAACCAGCATGCGCGTTTATGACCCACAGCGACTCGTCGAAATTCGATGAGTCGCTGTGGGTCTACTGCAGGGCTGATCTGCTGCCGTCTGGTAACGAATGCTCATTGGGTGGCCACAGGCCCAACATATGTGTACCCCGCATCAAGTTGCCATGAATGTTAGGCCGCAGTCATCAACACCACCCACTCGGAAACTTACAGTACAGTATGACAACTTTGCGACAACACCAGCCCGATACCCTTACGCGGTCGGACCGAATTCCGTTGATCGGATAAGACGGCAGGGTCTGGCGAGGGCCGCTATTTTAATAGTTTATGATTTGTTTCTTCGCTGTGCTTTAACTAGTTCGCGTATTCCCCTTGATGCGCGAGGAGGATGAAATTCAATTTACGAATGTAGAATGTGGCGTATGTACTGTACCACCGTCTTGTCACAGATGGAAGCGGCTAAAAGGGTCTGAGTACCCACATGACTCCCCACCACTTGTACAGTAGTGTAGTATTGCCCACGTGCCTAACGTGTCTGCCTAATGGGCTTTTCTGCCTCCGAGGCTCTGCTTGGAGATTACTCTGCATTATTTTTCTTTTACGGATTTTACAGCATCGAGATCATCCGTCTTCACAATCTAACATACAACGAGACCACTTACCTTAACTGACGTTTACCGACCGCGACCATGTCAATATCCGGGGGGGTCCAGTCATCCTACTGGGACCATTGGCAATCATCGGGCGCCAAGGTAGATGCAACGGTGGCCGAACCCGACAGGTTCAATTTTCTGTCCTTCCTTGCCACAGCCCAAGCCCTGCAAATCGAATTTCTTCCCCTTGCCTGGGGTACAGGTCACAAACCTTTCGCTGCCGGGGCGACTTCCGCAATCCACCAGGCTCTCATGAACGTGAACACGAGCTTTGCCTTCAAAACCTACCACAAGCAAGGCAGGATTGAGGAACAGGTCTTCCGGACCGTCATCAATGAGATCACGATCATGAGCCAGACATTCATACGTGAGCACGCAAATATCGCCCAGCTTCAGGGAATCTGCTGGGATATTTCCGACGACGACAAGCCATGGCCCGTCCTGGTTTTTGGGAAAGCCCATTTTGGAGACTTGGATCACTTCGCAAGGCATGGAGGAAAAGATATGAAGATCGGCAAACGACTTGCACTTTGCTTAGACATTGGGAGGGCTATTATAGACATGCACACCAACCGTAAGTAAACAGCTTCTTCAGCGGGGAGTATTATGACAAAATATATCTATAGGAATCGTCCATGGAGACATCAAGCCAGAGAATGTCCTTATTTTCAGAGAGAAATCAGGGGAATACCGTGCAAAGGTTATCGACTTTGGATACTCTGCCCGGTACCTCGATGACAACCACCAGCTCACGCTCACAGGGACGGAGCTGTGGAATGCCTTGGAGCACGGAAGTTGCGCTCGCCCGTGGACCCTTTTACAGGCAGTGAAAGCAGACCTGTTTTCATTTGGCATGCTGTGTTTGTGGCTCCTGTTCGAGCCCAGTCTTTCGGGAACAGCACCGCTACCCCAAGGACTTGAAATAGCCGACACCGGGATTGCAAAACATACCCTGTGCAGGGAGAAGGGACAGCTCCAAAAGTATGCTCAGCTGCTCTTAGCATCCGAAACTGCCTTGGAGGAAGATGAAAGAATGGCGTTAGGTGAATTCTTTGGCTTGAGCTTGAGTGGAGTCCCAGAGCAGCGGGAAACGAGTCTCTCAGGGCTTCTCAGAAAGCTAGATCCACATCGGTAAACTCAACCGCTCAGCAATAACGTTCAAAGCTAACGATGAAGAAGGACAAATATCCAAGAAGTGGCGTTGAACGACTGTGCAGATAATATCCGAGTCAGTGATTTCAAGGTATACAGAATCTTCCAATCATACTAGACATGACATCTAACGTTATAACTAGATTGAAAAGTCGATTTATGACTTCTACCGCACCGACTATCGAGTGCGGTCTTACATTGCGCAGTGTCTCACGAACCACCCCGCACCAATGGCCCTCCAGGCAGCCTTTTGTCACTACACTGGTTTCGGTGTGACGAGAAACGAAGCCAAGGCCAAAGAGATCCTAAATCAAGGCGGTCAGGATCTCCAGGAAATCTACGACCTAATTTGTACGTCACATGACACTTGGGGTTATGAATCAACAACAGTCTCCGAGCTAAGAGCTGTTGGTCACGTCCTTTGGACAGACTTTGCACACCTCTATCTTGCGCAAGGGATACTGGAGAAAGCAGGGGCACAACTTGCACGAGAGAGGCAAGATATTTGCACAAGTTTCGGGAACGATAATCCCCTTGCAGTGATTGCAAGCTATTCGCTTGCACAGGTGTATATAATGCAAGGTTGGTGGAAGGAGGCCGAGAAGCTGTTTATGCAGTTGATGGAGACTCGCAAGACAAACCTCAGGGCCAATCATCCCAACACGTTGACTATCATAGACAGGCTAGCATCGACGTACTTGAACCAGGGCCGGTGGGAGGAGGCCGAGAAGCTGTTTGTACAGGTGATGGAGACTTTCAAGACGAAGCTTGGGGCCGATCATCCCAACACTCTGACTAACATGGCCAACCTAGCGTCGACGTACTGGAAGCAGGGCCGGTGGGAGGAGGCCGAGAAGCTGGACGTGCAAGTGATGGAGACGAGCAAGACGAAGCTCGGGGCCGATCATCCTGACACGCTGAATAGCATGGCCAACCTGGCGTCGACGTACTGGAAGCAGGGCCGGTGGGAGGAGGCCGAGAAGCTGCAGGTGCAGGTGATGGAGACTCGCAGATGAATGAAGTTTGGGCCCGATCATCCCGATATGCTGACTAGCATGGGCAACCTGGCGTCGATATACCGGGACCAGGGCCGATGGGAAGAGGCTGAGAAGCTGGAGGTGCGTGTGATGAAGACTCGCCAGACGAAGCTCGGGGCCGATCATCCCGATACGCTGAATAGCATGGCCAACCTGGCGTCGACGTTTTGGAACCAAGGCTGGTGGGAGGAGGCCGAGAAGCTAGAGGTGCAGGTGATGGAGACTCGCAAGACGAAGCTCGGGGTCGATCATCCCGACACGCTGACCAGTATGGCTAATCTGGCGTCGACGTACCGGAGCCAGGGTCGGTGGAAGGAGGCTGAGAAGCTGGAGTTGCGTGTGATGGAGACTCGCAAGACGAAGCTCGGAGCCGATCATCCCGATACACTAACTAGCATGGCTAGCCTAGCGTCGACGTACAGGGACCAGGGCCGGTGGGAGGAGGCTGAGAAGCTGCAGGTACAGGTGATGGAGGCTCGCAAGACGAAGCTCGGGGTCGATCATCCCGGCACTCTGACCAGTATAAGCAACCTGGCGTTGACGTACGAGAACCAGGGCCGGTGGGAGGAGGCCCAGAAGCTAGAGGTACAGGTGATGGAGACTCGCAAGACGAAGTTCGGGGCCGATCATCCCGATACGCTAACGAGCATGGCCAACCTGGCGTCGACGTACTGGAAGCAGGGCCGGTGGGAGGAGGCCGAGAAACTGTTTATACTGGTGATGGAGATAAGTAAGACGAAGCTAGGGGCCGATCATCCCGACACGCTGACCAGTATGGCCAACCTTGCGTCGACGTTTTCGATGCAGGGCCGGTATGAGGAGGCGGAGAAGCTAGAGGTACAGGTGATAGAGACTTTTAAGACGAAGCTCGGGGTCGATCATCCCGACACGCTCACTAGCATGGGTAACCTAGCGTCGACGTACTGGAAGCAGGGCCGGTGGGAGGAGGCCGAAAAGCTGTTTGTGCAGGTGATGGAGACTCGCCAGACGAAGCTCGGGGCCGATCATCCCGACACGCTGACCAGCATGGCTAACCTCGCGTTTACTTGGAAAGATCAAGGCCGAGGCACAGATGCACTAGCATTGATGGAGAATTGTGCTAAGGCTCAACAGCGAGTCCTTGGCTCAGACCATCTAGATACGCGATCGTCCTTCGCCACCGTAGCCAAGTGGCGTAGCTAGATCTGTGTTTTCATCGTTCTTACAGCAAACAAAAGCATCTCTTTTTTTTTTTTTTTTTTCCCTTTTGCTGTCATCATTTGTATTTAACGATGTGTTTATCTCAGGGCGTTTTTGGTGGGTGATCCGCCGGATGACCCGCAGGGGACGGCTCCGCCCTGAAATAACACTTTTACCATACAGGGGCGGCCGGGCGGCCGCCCGGAGAAGAAAAATTGCCGGCCACACAACAGATCAAAAAACTAAGACAGGAGGTGTTAGTATATATCCAGCCTAGATCAATTGCGAGATACGGCTTATAAGCTGTGCATCGCCATGGTCGCCGAGATATTCGCGATCAATGTGTTTTCCAGGCGCCCTTTCTCAGGGGGTAAAGCGCAATCAGGGTTAGGGTTAGTACTGTCGGTCCACCTTCCAGGGGTAACAGCATGGCTATCATCCGGACGGACAGATGGACAGACGCTTCTACGGTGCTTCAACAGGCCCGCGCAAGAAGCAATAGAACGTGACGTTCGTCTGGTCGGACGGAGGAAAAGCCCAAGAGCTCAATAGCTGCCGTACGAGAGAAGAGAAACAAGCCTTGTTGCTGTATATTTAGTCTCGTATGGAAGCCAGCTTCGTACAACTATCGTCTGGCCTTTATATGCTTTGCCAAGGCATCTAGCGAGAGGTTGCCGGCCTCAACGCGCTGCTTCTCGACTTCCTGGACCGCGTCCTCCTCTGGCCACCCTCGAGCACTAGCAAGCCGTACAACCTCGTCCACGACGACCTTCCGCATAGAGAAGAGCTGCCTCTCGTTGCGCAGGCGCCATCGCGAGCCCACTGCCTCTCGAGCTCGTCAATAGAGGGCATCATCGCGAGCCCATGGCGCCAGAGCTGATAGAGGTCCCCGACCGTACGAAGCGTACGCGGGAACCGGATCTGCGGCGGGCCCTGCCGCGCGGCCGTGATAGTCGGCGCGCCAAGTACCGCAGGGCTGGAGATAGCGGCTGCTCCTATATAGGTGGCCGGCGTTGAATCAGCTCCATAGTCGAGCCGAGAGACGGTGGTAAGGGGGTCCGGCCAACGGCGTTACTGGTCTTCGAGACGGAGCCCGGCGGCGATAGAGGGCCTTGTGGTGGCCCTGCTGGCGTACGAATTGCTCGGTACGGTGTAGCCGCCCAGCGGGGGTAAAGGTGGTAACGACTTGGTACTCCATCCGACACATATCGGCAACCTGGGCCTTCAACTGCTTGACCTCCTGACCAACTCCAAGTGTCTCCTCTCTACCGCCTTCTCGACGGTAAGCTGGTAAGTCCGTTAAGCTTTTTAGCTTCTCCGAGACCTCAGGGATCACCTTCTCAATGGCTGTGCCGCGGTCGGCTTCAAAGCTCTCTTGAACGGCCTCCCTGACCTTGGCGGCAAAGGCGTTGAACTGGGGCGACCAGAACACGGATCTTGGAAGACGGGGTGCCCTGGGTACTTGGCCATCAAGAACACAGCATCCTGCAGCAGGACGTCTCGCAGCCAGTGTAACAGCTCGATGAACGCGCCAGTAGCCTTGTCGTCGGCTCGAAATGACGCCAGCGATCCAGATCCGGCCAGATCTGCGAGCGTAACCACGGCTCTGGCTGCACTGTTGTCCTTGGCACGTGGTAACTGCCGGCCCCACGCAGGCTCGAAGTCCGCTGTGGCGCGTATGAACTCGAACGGTAGCGTCGTTATATAACAGCCGGTCATCTGGTCGCCGTTCTCCCACCGGCCGGCACGTCGGATCTAATTCATTCGTACGAGACAGAGACTTGGTTAGTAAGAACCCTAGCGTTGGCCTGCCTTTAAGCAAGCCGGTGTATGGCCATGGTCTTACCTGCGCGTCCGACACTCCCGCCATATCGGTATTTTGCGCCGCTGCCACTCTCGGTGCGTGGGTGGCCTTGCTCGTGGTGATGCTATACATGCTATAGAAGTCCAAGGTCCACTTGTGGGCCGTTACGTACGACAGCTGCCTTGTATAGTCAGCCTTGCTCCGGCGCAGGACGTTCGTCCGGTACCACAGCTCCGGCCGGCTGAAATCTGGGAACGGCTCGGCGGCGGTCTTCTCGGCCTGCCAACGGAAGAAAAGCCAGAAGGCAAGCTGGCCGACGAGGTAAGCCTCCGGATCGCGATGCCGTAGACAAGAGCCGTATTCGACCCGGCCATGCTGGTTCGTCTTCCCCTGGTTCATCAGAACGACGAAGGCCTTCGTCGGAGCATCCGTCTTGATACCCTCCTTTGGTAAATCCAGGCAAAAACAGTCGGCTAGCTCGAGCAGTAGCCTATTGCTCGACCGCAAGAGTATATGGTTACCAAAAAGGAAGTCAACGTTCGTACGAAAGTCGCTGTTGACATCGCTGAACCGCCAGGCCGCCGCTGTGTGCTCGGGGATCTTGGCCGGCAAATAGCCGTCCTTGATGGTGTTCAGGATACGGTCTGCCCACTCCTTACGGCTCCGGCAAGTGGCCTCACGGAGGATATGCCGCATAAGCGCCTTCTTCGCCAGGCCATTAGGATGCGGAGCTGGGTTCTCGCCTCTGGTCTTTTGCTGTGCGTAGAGGTTGATGATAGCGCTGGAGTATAGCCGTACAGTGCTATACTGCAGTTTGAGCGTAGGTGCGGACGGCCGAGTCCGGACCAGGTTTGCCAACGTCCGAGTCCGAGTTTGACTCCAGGTCCTCAGCTGGACCCCCGCCGACGACAATTACGTCGGCCGTGGCTGCTCCAGTTGACGACGGCGGTAACGGGCTCTCCCTCTTCCGCTTCTTGAGCTTCCCTTCCGCCTTGAACCGTTGCGTCTCGGCCATACGACGCTTGCCGCGCTTGGGAGCGCGGGAGGCGATCTCTTCGTCAAGGAAGAGGACCAGCTTGCCCTCGTCAACATGGTGGCCAGGTAGGGCTCTACCTATCTGGTACTGCGCCGGCCAACCAGGGGGGATCTCGGGGAAGCGAGACTTGCACCATTCCTATATTATATGCCCTGTTAGCTGCCAAGGTTCCGTAATAGCCGACCTGCTTAGACTGACTGACTGACCATCCGCTCGGCCTGCTTTGGTCCATACGCATTGCGGTTGTTCTTAGGCGTGACCTCCTGGTCATCAAGCAGATACCTCTCGACGACGGCCGAGACCTTTCTACCAACGCGCTGAACCAGGCCGGGATCAAGCTCGTCCATCCTGATCCTGATGTATCTCGACAATGTGTCGTGGTTAGTGATAGAATGACGTTGACGATGGCCGGTGCGGTTGGCTTGGCCTTGGTGTTTCTTACCGTTACCAGCCCGGCCCGCGACGCGCGCCCGCGCGCCGGGGGCAGGGTAGTCAGGGATGGAGAGACTTCAGGGCTAGTACGCTAGTACGGAAGCCGATAGGTACAACTCGGACAAAGTTCGAATTCTCGAATTCTGACTATATAGGCCCACACCGACCATAAGCGACTCAACTACTATAACTGAATAAACTTACATGCAATAAACCCACCTACCTTAATAACAGCCCACGTATTCGCCCAGCCACTTATCCCAGCCACAACCGCATTGATTTCGCAGCGCATTGATCCCACAGCCCAGAAAAAAAACCATCCCGTACTCTGAATGTAACGAAACAAGTAATCGCCCGACAAAGAGAGTACGACCGTCGCATCGACATCGCATCGTCGTACAACATGGATCACCCCGTTCCATTACCTGCTTCTGCTGCAGGAGATACGCTAAACTGCGCTGTCAACCACACCAAGTACAAGGCACAGCACCCCCATCGGAAAGCTTGCCCGTTATGTGACTACGAGCTTCGTCTTGCTGCGACTATTCGCCATCCACCTGCCCTACCACAGCTACACCAAGTCATTGACTTAACTACGTCGCCAGAACGGCGTAGTAAAAGGCCATTCGCAGGTGTACAACGATCAGGCATGACAACCCCAGGTGCCCGTTCTCCAGGACGAGGAAAGTCGCCGATCTCTTTTATGGAGGCGACTGAAGTCGGACTTCGAACTCTCTGTAACATCAAGAAAACGAAACGAGTAGCCGAGGAAATGCCTTCATTGACCGTTTCACTCTCGGTAAACCTGTACATCGGCCAGTACACGTCAATCATCGCAGACGATCTAGAGCTTCGACGCTATACAACGATCACGGCGTTGAACCGTTTCCAGCCAGTACCTATTGCAACAGACCAAGCTTTTGACACTCTTTCGGCATTTACGAAGGACGTTCTTCACCGCTGTACCAGGCACCCGATCTCCTAGCGAAGGAATGGACACTTGTACACTCGATCAACGCAAGCGGCACGTCACCATTTGTTACACAGCTTGCAAACCTCCCGTCCGGGCCGTACACAACACAACAAATCGTCGATTTCGTTTTTCCACGCACAGCGAAGGACAAGGATGCGTTTTCCCTGGTCTTTTTCCGCGCATACCAAGGCGGAGACGACATCTCAACCCGGCGTCGTGGCAGGGCAGTACCATCTAAGGACGACGAAGACACAGACCAAGACAACCCTACAAAGGCCGCTGTCAAGCAAGAGAAGAAGGTTGTCAGGCCGAAGACAGAGGCTGTAATGCAAGATGGCGGTGGTGTCAAGCGGGAGCTGGGTGTCAAGCGGGAGCCGGGTGTCAAGCGGGAGCCGGGTGTCAAGCGGGAGCCGGGGGTTACGACCCCAAGGGCCGCAGTCACCGTGGAGGCGGACGGTCAGGATGTCGGAATGCAGAGAACTGGGTAGGTTCCCATCAACCGTAGTACGACAAACTCTGAAGTGACGGTCCAAGGTAACATCGGTACAAGCTTTTAGTCCGACCGGGAAACCAGTATGGTTTTCCTGTACAACTAGCTAGATAGTTGGACCGGCGAGCCCGAGGGCATAGCGGTGTACGAATAATAATGATTTAGCATAGTTACGTTGCAATCAAGTTCCTCGAGAGTACAAAGGCAATGCAGTCTATTATAGAGCAAAACGAACTAATTACTGCTATTAGTTACGAAGTCGTTTCGTGAAGACTTACGATAATATAAAGGGTATATCCCCGTAACGCCAACTGTTCCGAGCCTGCCAACCCTTTCCCAATGCAATGCACACCGTCGTCATGCCGTCATCGTAACTGCAATCTAACGGCCCTCCGAAGCAGCGAGATGACGAAGCGCAAGCTCCATATTCGCCTCTTTAACAAGCTGCTCGATCTCCGCAGTGGGCAAGTACTTGAAAGGAACGATGCAAGTACGGTTCTCGTCCTCATCGTCGTCTTTAGTAGCATCCTGTTTACGATAGGCAGGTGCAGGGCGAGCCTTCATAGGAGCGTTGTTACGACGCTTGTTAGCGCCGCGAGGAGGTGCAGTACGGACAGGGGTGTTATCCACAGGCCGGGCATCGGTACGAAGGCTGCAGTTAGACTTTGAATGGTACTGACAGTTCGTACAGCCACCAATGAACTCGCTAGTCTGGACGCAGGTCGAGAACGGGCCCGTACTAGTAGAACTAGCACAGCTAGTGCATGGATCCGTATTCAACTGCGGCAGCTTGACGTGGGCTGCAATGGCTACAATATGTTAGTAATGAGCATTGTAAAAGGAAAGGGAAAACGCAAGTTACATACCAGTACGCTGCTGATGACGCTCGAATTTGAGAGCGTTGAAAACGACCTGCGCGCCGTTACGACGGCTCTTGAGCTTGATCACTCGGGCTCGAGTATTTGGCCTTGAGAGCTGCGAACTCGGCCGAGAACGAGCGAGGGCGACGACGACTAGCGTTTCTGGGGTTGCAAATGATGGCAGGATCGACAAGAGGCGAACCGGTGACGATGGGAAGGTCTGTACCAACGTCAGTTGTCGCAATGGGGGCATTATCGGGATTCGGGAACGTTGTCGATCTTGGCCGGAGTCGAGGGCTTGACGCCCACGGGGACGGCGCTAACGTGGCTGTCCATCGCATTGGTAGCGAGCGGTACCGAAGTACGGAGGTCGTTCGGGATTGTTGATTGAGGTGGTTTTGAAGGTTAGGGATAACTTACCTGTTGAGGTTGGTAAGGCAGAAGGAAAGTTGTGGCGGTGCAAAATATTGATATTGTGGGGAGGAAGAGTTCGACCTTCTTATTGCGAATGGCTGGCTAAATGCACGCTGACAAAGACTATCGACTTAACAAGGCGTGCAACCTGCGCTATTAAATTTATGTGGGTGTGGGCTGATGAAAACGCACGGGCAAATTCGACTTTGTCCGAGTTGTACCTATCGGCTTCCGTAAAAGCGGTGTAAACCTCTGTGCCTCAGGATGCACAGTGTGGGGCTGTGGATTTACCGTCGCATTGGGCGGCGTTTGCCTGCCCAAAACGGCGGCATTTCCACGCGGAGGCACATACTAGTAGTTATATAAACCTAGCTAATAACTACTTAAGGGAAAGCTGGCTATGAATCGTATAGGGAAATAGAAGTAACCGTATATCATATATATTATTATTATTATTATTTCCTACACCGATATGCCCTGGGGCGCGCCGGTCCTTCTACTGCTATTTACAAAGGGAACCGTACCGTATAGGCCGGATAAAAACCTCTGTCTACCACTTTGAGACAACAACTATGATCCGTCATACTGCAAAAGAAAGGAGGCCCTTTGCCGGCCTCCGTGCCCTCTAGCCCTCCCCATCCACTGTTTCTAGCTCCAGCCTTCTGGCTAGGCTATACTCCAGTAGCCGGCCAGAGTCCATCAGCCAGCCAAGGACCTTCCTAACAAATCTTCTGCTCCGGGCACCTACTCCCCGTAATACGGTTTGTAGGTCCCGATGTGACCGAATCTCTCTGCCGTCCCACGGCCTTTGTAACGGCGGGTCGGGGCACCAAACCACCAAGTGCTCCACTGTCTCCCTGCCTCTCCCGCACTCGCAATAGGGGGTACGGACCTCCGGGACTTTCACCCTGAACAGGTAGTCCCGGAGGCCTATATCCCCGATACGGGCCTGGGAAAGGAGGGAGCTCTGCGCCTTTGTAAGACCTTCGTGTCTCATCAGAGCTTTGTCGGTAAATAAGAGGGCTGGGGGGTCTTCGTCGGCTATCCTCCTGTTTAATACCCTCTGTCGAGTAGTACTTTGTTGACTAGCTCTCTGTTGTTCCCACCGGGCCTGCCAGGCCAGTTCGACCACCTCCTTGGTATTCGACCCCCTATCCTTCCCCCCGATCTTCCATTTGTAGTTAACCCACTGGGCCACTACACTAGCGGCTAGTTCAGTGGGCGTGGGGCTCTGCGGGCCCTGACGGGGCCTCCGGCCTCGGGTTTTCCTCCTCTTGTTGAACCTTCGGTAGACCTTATTGCAGGCCTCAGTGATTAGATGCCCCGTGGTTATTCTCTCGGCCTCCGGCCCAGCCCCTGATTGTAGGGCCTGCTTCTGTAGCCGGCCCTCGAAGTCGGCCAGCCGCTTGTTGAGATATAAGTCTAGCGGTGGCACCCAGGCCTCTGTTTCTAAGCACCGAATAGGAGCTGACTTGTATGCCCCTACTACTATTCGACGTATATCATATATAACAATTTGTGCTTACTAAAATCCGTCTAGTATTCTCAACGTCATTGTAATAACTGAGTACCTAATTAACTACTACATTTTCCATTACATTCCTACCGTCTCACACTCACATTCAGTATTTGTTGATTCCAGTCGGTGTCACGGCACAACGCAGCAGGCTTAGCCGCGCATACCGGAGGTCCACGAGCCGGGATATATTCGCTCACGGCTCTGGGCCGTTCTCTTCTGGCTTACAATTAAGGAGCGGCTCATTTAGTAAAGCTGTTCCTTCCCTAAGCCGTAGAATGAGGGCTCAAAAGGGTAGGAGCGGTGAGCTTCCCGCTTGAGGGAAGGAGTCGCCCGCGATTTAAGCTGCTTATAGGCCCTAAGCTAGAGATCAACCGTCCTATAACAGCTCAAGGGCCTTAACCAGTTTGAATTGAACAAGCGGGGATATATTCGCTCAAAGGGTAAGCTGTTGTACGTTTTTCAGTATCCGGTGTGGACGGGTAAGGGCCTGTTGCGACCAGTGACACCCATAAGATGCTGCCGTATGGTCGAACCACTGGATTCGGTATACCCCATTTGGAGCAACATAGGAGATTTGAAACCGTTTCAGTATCTGCGGCCTAGAGATCAGTTTGATAAGTGTTCTCTCCTTGCGTACTATCTAAGGTAATTATGGTTCACACAGCGTGTAAAGGTACCACATAGAAATAGAAACTAGGTTCCACAGTAAATAGGTAGCCGAAGTACTACCTATCTACGCCATCCGACACGCCCAAATACCGCAACTAGCAAGAAAACTATCACAGAATTAGCAATCCGCCAGTCCTAATGTCAGGTGCATAAAGAAACTCACCACGGCCGGTCCAGGGACGAGATAACTGTTGATCGCGCCGTTATAAATCTGGAAATCGGGTTAGCAAACAAAATATGGACGAAGCACAACCCACTCTCGCCGTTGTCACGACTTAAAAGTAGACTTACGTTGACATTCAACCCCGGATCGCTGCTCTTGATGGCCCCGGGAATCAGGGCAGTTGGGGATGGTGTCTTGCTGCCACCGTTGGTCACCTTGACTTGAGCACAGCTAATGTAAAACTACGCAATGGTTAATGTCTTTGTCCTGGATGATTAATGTCAACAACTAAGTGAGAAACCGGTCTTACCTGCGGCGCAGCGCCGGGGTTGTGAAGCCCAATCTGCTGGATGCGCAGGAGATATTCGCCGTCAGGAATGCAGCTAGGAATGCTTTGCGTGTACGAGTCTAAACCAACATCATATTAGCAACTAATACCACACTCTACGACACCCGACGTGTGAGACTCACCCCTCATCGGCCAACTCGAGCCGGACGGGCCCCAATCATAGATCTTAAACCACGGTCCGCTCCCGTCATAGTCAGCGGCCGCGCCGGGCGCCTTGGACATATATAGTGAGACCGGGCCAGCGTGATAGACTAGATGATTGTTAGTGTGCACTGAGAGTCTCTGGTCTCACAGTTTACTGACCTGCCGTATCAAGGGTGAAGGTGAACTGGTCACCGGCTTTCATGGTGATCGTCTCGGTGCCGTTGCTGACTTGGCCGCCGACGTTGCAGCGGAGGTCGGTCGACGACACAGGTCCGTCACGGGGCCGTTCTGCAGCCAAGCCGGGTTGGAGTTGCGCCTCACGTACTTCCAGGCCGGGTACTTGGTGCCGCCGGCGGAAAATTGTTGGAAGATGTAGTGGCCCGACACGCTGTTGAAGGCGAAGGCCGCGGCGGCGGCGAGGTGGATGATGGACTTCATCTTGGATGGGTGGGAGTTGGATGTGGTGGAATGGGGTGGAGAAGTGGATGAGGAAGCTGGGTTCGGTTGACAGGACGGCACGGTAGTGGCCGTTTTATATCGACCTCGGAACTTTGGAACCGTGGGGGGGAGGACTTCTGGGGGAGGGGAGGTCAGCTTGATTAGAGCCCGCATTCAGGCCTAGGAGAAAGCATGCATGCCGGCCCGGCTGTAAGGGGAACCCTTCACTTGCGACGGATCACATCGACTACGTCCCGCTCTTTTAGCTTTGTGGGGAAAACTACTTCGATATTACCTTGGCGACGGAATCATGGTTCCGAGGATTCAACGAATCAAACCATCCGCGTTAATTACTCGGCAGTTCCATGGCCAAATAAGGGAACAGAAACCTGAATCGGTCCATGACGAGCGAGGAACACCGACAAAGGGGACATGTTTGGTTGGCCGGCGATGATACCAAGAGGTGTCGCTCCTGGGAAGCCGGGTTGATGAATCCGGGATTTGCTTGGCAACGAGGGTGACCGGGGAGATAATGTACATCCATGGTTGGGCCTAAAATAGAATGTGATGGAATAATAAGGGAGGGGATGTCTACCATGCCGAGGGCGGTATTTAGGGAGAGAGACGGAAGAGGAGAAAGGATTGGGATGTGATTGACAGAGGAATGTAAGGTGGGTAGCCTGATCAGGATACAACCACTAACTTACTGAGGGAAAAAGGTTGCTGGGTTTCAAATTTATTTGAGGTAAGTTACTGCTTAGGCACAGGCAGGAGGGTAGTGCAAGTTCAGTTGGTTTTCTGTACAAGATGGAAGTCCTTGCCAGCTTCTGAACTCCGACCTCTATAGCAAGTCAGTTAGGTAGGTAGGTTGTCATGGTAAGGCAGTCCTGCTCCGGGATGTCTCGACTCCCCACACCGAATCTAGGTACCCAAGTAACGGTTTTCTTTTGGGACGCTAATGGGTTGGCAACCCGGGTACCTTCGCTGCTAGATGTGTACCTAGGTACTACCCAAGGTATGTTCTTCGGCCGTTTTCCGGACTTTTTATCGAAGTCCCATCGGACCACCGAGCGATCTCACCATTTCATGTCTCCCAGCACTTTCCGGTACGATTTGATCGTTCTTCCCCTGAGCCTTATGCACTTAAACAATTACTAGTCACATCTTGACCCCCCACATTCACTCTTCTTTGCCTTCTCCCTCTAGGCAAACAGAGCCAAAAACTCCAAAACCAACCAAGTCTGTGGAAAATATATTAGAAAAACAACAAAAGAAGAAGATATCGAGGAAGAAGAGGAGAAGAATGGAAGCAGAGTAAAAGAAATGTAAATAGAGTAAAAAGAGTTTCTCTAGACTTCCGGATAACCTTTGTTTCATTTTTACAACTCGAGCTTGTATACTTGGAGTCCGGCCTTTTCCCCCCATGCGGTGCATGCATGTAAGTATCACCGAATTATCTGTGGCGACTTGAGCCTTCTCAATGATTCCAACCTCTTTGGATTTTACTTGGGGTGCGAGCAAAGCACCCGTGACTAAACGCCATTCCGCAGCCGTCACGGTGAGCCTCAACACTGGCAGCCGGGCAAAGTTCGGGCCATTCAAATTTGATTCACTTGGGGTTGGAGCTCTGGCTTTGCCTGGGAAGATCAATAGTATTGAAGCATCCCGGTTAAGCACTCTGCTTTCTATTTCCCCCCTTAAGTTACGCCTGTATTAGTGCCAAAATTGAGACTTCGAAGGCCAAAGGAAAGTCACAAACGCTATTCCTCACAACAGTTTGACTTCAAAGACTTCCAAATCTCTTCTCGGATTTATCATGAGAATGGGACCCAAAGAGGCGCTTGTGTGACTATTTTGCCCTTTTGCTCCCGTAATGTTTGAGCAACTGTATGACTACCTAACCTTCGATGGTGTGCGAGAAAGCAAACACATAGAAGAGAGCGAGGAAAGACGGGTAACAACGACCTGAACTCTTACTTTAGAAACAGCCTGAATTCTCAAGATATACTTAGAGCCCCAATATATTCTTGCTGTCTAGGAAACAATTACGCCGCATAGCGTGTACTTAGTTCTTGCTGATGCCTTCCTCTACTTCACCCATACCGATGCCCAAGCTCTCTTACAATGGCCGCCCTCGCTAGATCGAATCCCGAGACTCTCTACTCCCAAGCCGATACGTTCCACTCTCAACTTTTCCGAGGGAAGACGGCAGAAATCCCACACGGAAGCCGAGTACGACCCCTTTAGGCTCCGCGTAGGCACCTTTGCAAGATCTAAGTCGTAGCCGCCCTTTGCACGTAAAGAGGGAAGAACAACACCCTGCTAATAGCATATTCCGTCTCAAGTCTGGTGCGTTGCCGTCACAGCTGGCAGGTGAGAACAGAGCCGTCGCTGGTGGAACAAGAGCCCAGTTATTCACCACAGCAACTGTTCCAACTCCACGACAACACAGTCACCGCCGCCCTAGCCGTCATCAGTTCAAACCTGGGATGAGAACGCAACAACGGCGATGACCAACTGTTGCCAGCCGGTGGCCATGTGTTCCAAGTGCTCCAGGTGCCGTCGACAAACACTATAAAGCAATTGCCAACAAACCACCCATTCCAACACGCGGCTTCCCCATGACCACACAACTTCCCGATCACAACCATTTTGGTTCCTCTCTTGGCTCAAATTCGAGGGAACTTTCCCACGCTACAAGTTTGACTTTCAAGATGTCTTCTTCAGTCTCTCCCTTTTCCGATCTGCTTCGCCGCAGATTTCCATCGCATAACCTGGAACTCTCATCTCCCGCGTGGACCACACCAAACGACAGCACCCCAGTTTTCGGTCGCATGGCGCGTAATGACAGCCGATCCAACGAGCTCGAAGTTCCCGAGCTCCGAGATCGCGAAGAGTCCGGTAGTCTCGACAAACCCGCCCACCAAGGCGGCGCCCGCTTTGTTTCCGTCGCGGCAGAGGAAGTACAACGAGGTCCAGCACACCAACAGCGGACCAACCACACTTGGAGAGCTCCGACCATTGATACTATACTCACTCGGAACCCTTGGCGACCAAACCTCCCGCGAACTTCGGCCGTCTCATCATCGACTCGCCCCTTTGCAGTTAGCGCCAGGGCACCCATTATGGTCACCCCTTCCAACGCAACATTCCATAGCCAGTCAATGCCGTCGCCAGCCTTTGCCAGAACCCCGGCAGTGTTACAAGTTAACCGGGAGCCAACCTATCCCGACACTGCCGTTTCGACGCCAACCGACGCGACGACGGACAACATGAGTTTCTATCATCCGATGAACTGTCATGTGAGGAACATAGCGTCGACTGAGCAGGAGATCCATGGCCTCCTTCTCCGGGGATTTTCGCCCAACTACCGCGGGAACCCAGCCATCGCCCGCAACCAATCGGCTGCTATACCCGCCGAGGAAAATTGCAGCCTCTTCCTCGTCGGCCTCGCAGCCGACCTGACGACCCACGACCTGCTGTCGGGCATTCGCAACACCGGCCGGGTGTACGCCACCCACATCAACCCGCCGAACCCGGCGCGCAGGCAGATGTACAGCGCCGCGAAGGTGGTGTTCTTTGAGCGAGAGGCAGCCGGTATGTGCACCAACCTCCATCCGAGCCCACCCCCCTCTCTAACGCACAAATACTAACCCACCCGCCCTTGACCAGAACGCTTCTACACCGCCCACTCCACCCACGGCTTCGCCACCCCGCAGCACCCGCACCTCCGCGCCCGCGTATTCTGGAACCGGGTGCGGTCAGGCGAGCTCGACAAGGGCGGTTCGCGGTCGCGTGTGCTGCTGGTGAGCGGGCCGCGCGCCATGGCCGACGAGGCCTTCCTGCGCGCCTACCTCGACACCAAAATGACCTACCAGATCGACGCGGTGCTGCACCACGGGTTTAGTCCCGATGGAGGTCGCGCGCTGCTCGAGTTTCGGTTCGGAAGCTATCGCTGCCAGGCGGAGGCGGCGCGCATGGCGCTGATGAGGGAGTTTGGGGAGGTCGGGGTTGTTTGTGTGTATGGTAATGAGTTCCTTGTTCTCTTTATTGTCTTGTCTTTAGTGGACTTAAGTGCTAACTTGGGTGTAGGACGCGATCCCTGCTGTGATCCTGAGGCGGAGGTCAAAGAGGAGTTTGGCCAGGCTTAATAAAAAGAGCATGCAACGAGTCCCTCCGACCGGGTTATCAGGCCGGGGGCCGGGAGAGTGAACCGAAGGTTACCGAACAGAGATACACTGATGGAAGTGGAACTTTGGAAGAATAATAGATCTGGGCAGAGAACAATGTTTTCTTTTTTATCCGAGTACTAGACAGGTCTCAAGACAACATGAGCGATGATTTGACTACAGCGTTATATTTCTTTTCGGCGTATGGATGATGATCATGGGAAGGTAAGAGAGTTGCAATCGACTTCATGGCACTCTGACCGGCGAATTGCGAATTAACCCTAACCTTCCTATACTGGCACTGATGACGTCACACTCACTTCTGACAGCCTTTCTTTTATGATGCCACTCCTTGACCTGCAGCGGCGATGATGTAGGGCCAACACACTGTGTTTCGCCGCTGAGGGCCTGTAACCAATCCCAATGAAGAAATGGTCTGCAACAACCCCCGGTTGTATGTTGATAAACCCTTCCAGCGCCAACAAATGGATTACGTCATTATGCCCCCGGAGCTTCCTTTCCACAAGCTCCCAAAGCTGGACCACATGTGCACAGCTACAGGAGCTCCTGAATGCAGCCAGTGGCCAACCGGGCGATGGCCATTTTAGGTGGTTTTTCTTCCCAGCAAACCAGAATCGCTGGGTTGAACCGGGAAGCAGTGACGTCCTTGACACGCCACTCCAAGCACACCTTTCCGACCCCCTACCTTCCCGAGCCCATCACAAAACCAACGACCCCTCTCAATATTTTCCCTTGCCAGAATTCGACAAAGATAGTGCATCCTAAACACCAGAACCTCTCATCAGTACACATTAAAAGTTGATCGAGCAAACAAACGAATCTTACCATGAGGATTGCCAAAACTCTCCTCTCGTTGGCTCTGGTGGCCAACGCAGCTGTTGCTAGCTCGTGGTTCTCCAATGCTGGTACGCTGCAATATCTAGATCCCCCTACTATCTAACAGTTTGCTGACGTCACGTCATAGCATACAACAAATGGCATGAGACGGAGCTTGAGCGATGGCTTTCGGACCACGACGTCCCCTACCCAACCCCGGCCGACCGCAAGGACCTCGAGCAGCTCGTACAGAAGAATTGGGATGCCAACGTGGTAGAGCCCTACAATAAGTGGGACACGGCGAAGCTCAGCAACTACCTGAAGGTGAAGGGCGTCGAGACCAAGGAGTCAGCCGAGGAGACCCGGGAGTCTCTCCTCGCCCGCGTCAAGAACTCTTGGTATGAATCAGAGGATAAGACTCAGGCCGCCTACGCCAATGTCAAGGACTGGATTCTAGATACCTGGACCGACAGTCAGCTCAAGGCCTTTTGCGACCGTCATGGCATTCCCGTTCCCCAGCCACGCAAGCGAGATACCCTCCTCCAGAAGGTCCGTGAGAACTACGAGACCGTCGCCCAGAAGGCTGGAGAGGCTGCCGCGTATCCAGGAAACTGGTTGTACGAGAGTTGGACAGGTTTGTGCATTGAGAACGTTTGAGCAACACAGATTTGGGCTGACCGTTGCCGCAGAATCTGAATTGAAGGAGTGGCTTGATACTCACGGTTTCCCCGCCCCTCAACCGACCACCGTATGTTTCCCCAATCCAACTCTTTATAGCATGGCCGCTAACGGTGTCATCAGCGTGACAAGCTTATTGCTTCTGTCCGGCGCAATTCCCGTCTTGCCTACCTGCAGATGCAGGAGCAGACCGAGAGCTCCAAAAAGTCCGCCCAGCAAGCTTACGCTGCTCTCACCGACAAGCTGATTGACTCGTGGAGCGAGTCTCAATTAAAGGAGTTCTGTGACAAGAATGGCATCAATGGTAGGTCTCAGCTTCCTGTGTGCAAATAGCACTATTCCTTACTAACAAACGATAGTTCCCCAAGGCACCAAGCTCAACCAGCTGCGCGCTCTGGTCCGCAAGAACCGCGCCGAGATCCTTGGTGACACCGTTTCTGGTACTGCCGCTTCTGCGTTCGGTGCCGCTACTTCCAACGTCGGTTCTGCCGCTACGAAGGCCACCGACACCGCGTCCCAGGCTGCCCAGGACGCCTTTGACAAGGCCGTCAACACCTGGTCTGATAGCCGTCTGAAGGGTTATCTGGATGCTCGCGGAGTGGTACGTACCTTTACTGTGACTCTCATACCCCTGGGGTACTAACGCACGTATAGCCCGTCCCTCAAGGCTCCAAGACCGACGAGCTCCGCGCCTTGGTCCGGAAGAACGCCCATAAGGCCGCCTCGGGCTGGACTGCTTGGACCTGGGATGACCTGAGCCTGGACAACCTCCGCAGCTACATAGCCTCAAGCGGCAACGCCGCAGCCAAGAAGGTCTCAGACAAGACGGGCGCGACGCGCGATGAGCTGGTTGACGCTGCGCAGTCCGCCTATCTCTCAGCATCCTCCGCTGGCGGCGGCTCCTACGCCTCGGCCACCAGCTTCCTCACCAAGGCGACCGACACGGCCAAGGGCGGACTATTCGACACGTGGAGCGAGAGCGAGCTGAAGGCCTACCTGGACAGCTACGGCATCCCGGTGCCGCAGGGGTCCGAGATTAACGAGCTGCGCGCCCTCGCCCGCCGCCAGTACACGTACTTCAAGTACGGCACCACCTCCCCGACCGAGACCCTCCTCGCCAAGGTCCGGGAGAGCGTTCAGAGCGGCTGGGACTGGGTCGCCGGTCAGCTGCGCTTTGGTTCTGATGCTGCTAGGCAGAAGGCGGAGGAGGTCGAGGCCGAGGGCAGGCGCAAGGCCGAGAAGGTGCATAAGGAGCTCTAATTTGCTCACTAGTAACCGGCCTACTGGCCTAACATGCGGGTGATCATGACGCGAGACCTACAAGGGTAGATGAGATGGGACACCAATCCCATCTGGACTGATATCATCATGGAGTGGAGTGGCGCCGTTGTATCTGTAAAGAGAAAATAAAGTCGTGATGACGGGTGGGAAGGCAGGGGAAAGAAGGCATTGTTGGTGGTGGGCTTCGCGACGGGACTATTATGGGGCGGATGAGATTGGGTTTCTAAGAAATTATGGTGGATGCCTGCTCTCTCTTGGTTCTGCATTTTTCCGTGCTCGGGGAGGTAGCACTAGCTCGAGTTGGAGTTAGGTTAGTTCTGAGGTAGTCGCTGATTTTATCTGATTTTGGTTCATCTCGGTGGTTTTTGTGGGTTGCTCAATAAGGTATTATCAAGTTATCGAGACCGGTAAGTGACCAATTTCATTGAACCTTACAATGCCATTTCGGGTTCCCATCGCTTCATCTCCATAAAAGGTGGTAAGGGTCCAAATTCAAATAGAGACCATATAGACTGCGTTGTGGGACTCAAAACTTCAACAAGTCCCACTGCAGACCGTCCCTGGTGTAGTGGTAAGAGTGTGTACCTACCTGATCAACCTCCCCTGCGAAGTACTGCAAGGTACCGCTGAACAGGCACAGTCCTTTTTGTTCGATTCCTGTTGTTAGCGGGGAAACCCTTTTGGGATCTTTATACTAGGTTTCTCCCCTTAAAACATAAACTAAAATGTGGAGATGGATAGGGTAAGATACAAGTTTTAGAAATTGTAGTTTCTCTTTCCACCTCCACTACCTACTCACTACCTAGTACCCTCACAAACCCTCTTACACATATATCCTAACCAACTACCCTCAACCTCCTCATCGAACTCATACTCCCTATAGCCACCAACCACGCGTCCGGACTGATACCACGTAACACTGATGCACTTCGGAAGATGCGGCTTTCTATTCTCGTAGGCGCCAGTTTCAGACACTTCTGAGCAGGCATGGTGCCGAAGAACATATTGCCGTTTCACTCCAAAAGTCCTCTAGAGCTTATTGGCTAGCTAGCAGCAAATCTTGTACACATGGGATGCAAAACCATTTCATTTCGTGCCGAGGAGCTATGCCGTGAAACCAACCCAATCAGTCTCTAAAACCTACTGTGCATGTGTCACAGCTGCGCCTTTCCACCGAGTCTCCGGTAAGGCCGAGATGCATCATTCCGGTCCATCATGCAGGAACAGCTCCCATCGTGCGGAGTTCTGACCTCTTCAGCAGGTCGTACCTGTTTCCAGCCGGCAAGATTCGGTGCGTGGTGATGCGGTCGGGATAGCTCCGCAAGAACATATTGGTGGAGTGTGTGCCGTAGTGGATGCCTGTGACGAGCGAGCGAGGAATAGAGGCACGATGGCTCAAATGATCCTACTCAATTACGTGAATCTAAAGCTAAAGAGAAGAAAAGAAAAGAATCAAGATACAGGATTCGCACAACTGTGGGAAAACACGGGTGGGAGGCGCACAGACCACCACTCAGGTTGCGGTTAGGGTTAGGGTCAGAACCATGCCGCCGTCACAATGCCCTCGGCGTTATAAACAGCCGGTTACTCCACGCCACCGCAGCCTTCTTCGAGGGGCTTGATAACAGCTTGAAAGCTGGGCTCGTGAAAGTAGGCGATTGCGAAACGCTCCCGCGTATTGAGGTCGACCTTGTGGGGAGTTGCCTTAAGTTGACCATGAGTAAGATATTGCATCATATCACCTAAAGATTCTATGTTAGTGGCCGTAACTCATTTCTTTTGGAGCGGTAAGTATTGCAAGGCGCGCCGTGGGAGTCGAAGCAATCACTCACCAAGAAGGACAGTATTCACGCCCTCGACCGGGGCAACATAGACCCAACGATCGTCAAATCTGTCTGGGTAAACTGGCAGCTTGGAGTGGCTCTGAGGCGCATACTATGTTAGAGCTGTTAATGCCTGGGGTGAGTTGCTGACTGTGTTACAGTAGTTACATCGGGCACTCAGGTTGGTACACTCATCAGTGCCCCAGCGTATGGACATGGACTAACCGTCCTGCAGGTCGAGTACACCATACCGGAGCCATCGGATAGTAAGTTGCTAAGCATACGCCCCTCGCGAATGCACCTGTCAACCAGGGCTACCCTCCGGATATGTGCAGCCTCCCCGGACCCCATCGATTCATACCCCCTGCCCGCGTGAAGCGACATGCGCATCATCAGCGCCCACCAACCATCGGATGAAATGCGAACTTACGGATCATTAGCTTTTTTGTACTTGGTTGGAAAGTCGGGTAGATAAGAGAAGAAAATGATTGACGGACCGTGTGCGGAAATAGAAAAGTTTCTCCAAACTTGGGCACTTGCCAAAAGGGCAGGCATAAACCGTTCTCCAGGGCATATTGCCCTTTTTGATCTTAACGATGTGCGCCGCTGGGCGGTGTCAACTAGAACACACGGTTGAAATGGTTACTTGCGGCTACCGGTGTTGTTGCAATGCCGTCAGTGGCCGCGAGTATGTGTTGATACAGGTTGTAGATGAAGTGACGGAGGCGGAGTGGGACCATCTGGCTTTGCTCCCATGGCTCACCAGATAGGCACTGGTGTCAGCTCTTCGTAATGAGTGTCCCTAGGTATGCTCGTCATACCGCTGCCAAGCAGCCTCGTCGAAGCCAGGGGCTTGACAGGAGCGAGGTTGCGTCTGGCCCAACCCTCCATGCGGATGGTCACCTTCTTCATACCCAGCTCCCTGTAAAGGGTAGTCATGCGGTTCCTGATATTATTGACAGGAGAGTTCATGGCGATGATGAAGAGGACCTTGGGAGAACGTCTCTCAAGCCGGCCCCTGATCATGCTCTCCACCATCGCAGCTGTTGTGAAAATGGAAGGCAAAGAAATAACCTTTATTAAATCCTCCTTTTTCTAAGAACAGCTGACGTCTTACTGCTTATGGGAATCAGCACACGGCAGGGCCCGACGGATGGTACGCTCGATGACGGCCAGCCCGTAACGCGCTACCTTGTATAGGCTGATGTTATTGATATCCTTTTCGGTGGATAGGCCGGTCTCATATCAGATGTAGCCGAAGTAGAGCGAGGTATAACAGCTGGTGCGGTGGATGACGGCCAACTCGGAGCACGCCACCTCGTATAGGCTGCGGTTGTCGAGCTACTTATTAGTGGGCAGGCTGGTCTCGTACCAGATGTAAGTGTAAATTTACCCGCTGCGGAATCTCGACGTGCTTAACCAGTATAGTTATCTCCTCCTCCGTAATAGATGCCTGGATGACCAGCGGCTTGGCGTTGTTCTACCATACGCCAGAAGCAATAGGGAATAGGTCCATTATGAGAGCAGACTGGCTCGACAGCAGCAACTTAATAGGACTCGCCTAGGCTTGAGTGACGGCCCCTCTGAATATTGTCGCGATGGCGGTCAACAGCCATCACGGCCTCCTAAATAGCTAGCTATGAGCTCAAGCATGTTGGCGCCCAGGTCCCATCAGATTCGTGCCAACGCGATATACCCGCGGTCCCACACACCAAACCATGGATAGGATTTGACGTCCGGTTTTCACTACCATCCGGGCAAGCGGCGAATGAAGAAAGGGGTTTTGGTGTGCGAGCTGTCTTGTTGTGACCGAATAATATCGTGCTAGCCATAACTAGCCGACTGGAATATTGCCGCTGGTAATGGCCTGGCCCAATCAGTGTGTCGAACATGTCCGATGGCATGTAACCCTTAGACAGGCCGGCGGCATTGGCGCGGTAATCCTGCAGATACGTGTGCCCAGCTGAGTTCCTACAACTAACCGTTTGGTGTTCGTTCTCGCAAAGGTCGTGTGACACAGGGAATTTGGGAGGTCTTGTCTCGTTGTAATCTGTTTCACGACCTTGTTAACATTGTTCTTATCGTTGGAGTAAATGATCACCATGTTATACAATTTTGTACCTTTTGTGGTCGTATCGGCACGGCCCCTCGCAAATATTATCGTTGATAGCGAAGATTTCCGCGGTCGTTGGTTACGCGGTCGCATTCAGCTACCCTGTACGCGTCGATGGAACTGGTGAGCTAGCGTACGTTCCCTAAAAGGTGCGCGGCGGCTCATTTCCAGCTCGGCGAGGCCAGAAACAAGACCATTCGTACTGTTATTAACACCCGATTTCTATGCAAACCAAACGTACGCCCTATATGGTTGGAGATAAGACCGATAGTAACGTCGCTGACAACGGGCGGTTTATACGTGAGCCAAGGGTGGCGAGACCCGAGAACGAGACTGTTGTTGACGCGATACGGTTTTTGCGTGAGCCAAGGATACGCGAGACCGGAGACGAGGTCCAGCCAGAAGAGGTTGTCACGCATCCCCACCACGGACGGCAGGTGTATGATACAACAGTGGTCTTGCAAATTCGAGTATATCCTCCGGATCAGCTGGGAGATATCGGGCCGCATACATCGCTAAACGTTGAGCTGAGCCACTAGCGACGGCGGCAAGGCAGGTTCACCTACCGTGGGGCGCTCAAACTACCTAGCTGCGGTCGACACGCCCCGCCGCCGTCTCCAGACTAAACTAGGGGCAATTCTGAATTTGAGGCCAGAGCTGCTTGTAGTCGCCGATCTGGATGAAGTGCTGAACCCGGGCATGAGTGTGGAAATGAGATGCGAGACCATTCGTGCTATCGCCGACATCTAGTGGTAGCCAAGGATGTGCGAGACCGGAGACGAGAACAACGTTTTCGCTAGCCAGCCACAAACTTGGCCTCGGCATCGCTTCTGTAGCAGCTAACAATTTCCTAAGTGGTCTTAAAGGATTGCGGACTCTGGTGATGCATCGTGCAATGTATCCCGCCCGGTGGAGTTGATTCTCACCATGGGATGCGCAGGCCCGGCACAAGTCGTGCGGGGTGCCCTGCTTATACAGTATTTTGGGATCCATGCTCCGATATAAACACCCACCACTCACCCTCTTAGTCCCGGGCCACGTTCCTTCGACGTCGAGGCCGTGCTATGGGGCAAAGTCTATGGTGCCGCTCTACAAAATTCGAAAGTGATCACGCGAAATTTCGAGTTGCTTCCCGGAACGCCCTCAGAAGACAGAAGGCGTTTCTAATGGGCAATGCATGCCGCAGCAGGTATGTTTCTCTCCATTCTCCTTCTTTCTGTCTTTCCTATGATGAAAAGACAGTGGACGACGGCATAGCACGATCCAGCTCAAGTAAGTTACTGCTTTCATCAACCAGCATGAGCAACGCACCATACTTGCCCGACTACATACTTCAAAGCAGTCTAAATACACCGTTATAAGCGCTTTACCCTATTGCAACCACAAGGAAGTGTACAATCCCTCTCCCCTTTTTTCCTTTACCGTTGGTTGCAGTTCTTGCAGCCTGAGGAAATCTAAGCAGTATTTGTTAGTTAACAACACACCTACACCACTCAACAGATGTTAACCAGCTTACCGAAGCGCCCGTATATGATACCAACCATCCCTCGTACATCCCGTCAAAGCCCCCTTACATACACCCAGCCCTAGCTTAGCCAAGCTCAGCAACTTCTCCCCCTCCTCACCCATCCTCTCCTTAAAAGCAGTCATCACCAGAAGTCGTGGCTCGGAGGTCCAAGGTTGCCATGGGTGAATAATGTCCTCGGCTTTCAAAACGAGTTTGAGGTTGGCCTCGCTCAGGGTATATAAGATACCGAGCAGGTAGGGGTGCCTAAGAAGATACCTACCTCAGGTACCTTCCGTAAACATGTGCTTTGTTCGTAAATAGTACACACGTGAATCTACATTCCCGTTTGTTTCAAACGGCAACTCGGCTATCAGTGTCACATAGGAGGTATGTAATTACCAGCTGAACTACTCGTTGAGTCTAGTCCAATGTTAGTACCCTTGGGCACCAGGATTGCGGTGTTCTCTTCCGTGTAATCAAGTCACTGTGTTACGTGCTGACTTCATAGGATCTGAATGCCACGCGTACCTGAGTATCTGTTCTCTAGGTACTTAAATATCATCTTTCTGTTGAAGGACCCGGGTTTCGTCATAAAATGCGCACGCCTACTTTGACTATGGTTTGCCAACGAAGGAGCCCCCGGACGGTAGCAAACGGATTCCAGCAGTATCTCAGGTCCGTCTGCACCTCCCCTTCATCAGCCCGAGATGTTACGAATGCCGTATGTCTACAGATACATGAATAAGTGTGCAACTATGCCCTGTAATAACCCTTGACTCACATCGCTAACTGGGGTTGTTGACCTTTTCTTCATTGTGGTTGGCCCGGGCAGATCTGTGGACATGGAGCAGCTACCCGAGAGACTGCCAGATCGTGGGTCTTAACGGGCGTTGGTAAAAGTACAATGACCCAAAAAAAATCCGAACGCCCGTTCTGCGGACAGACCACGGTCTTCTGGGCGATCAAACGGAAGCGGTAGGCGATCGATACAAGAATCAATTTGTTGAAATCCGAATGGAAAAATGACTCGGGATATCGGCACTTTGTTAGAGAATGGAAGCAGCCTCAAATCAATTAACACAACAAGAGTAAATATGTAGCACCATCACTTTATTAACCCTTCTGAGAAGCGCCCCAATGCCATCATTTTCCAGCTCTTGGTCCATGGTGGCTTACAGTGCCTGCCTATTCTCCAATCCACCAGCTTTTAGGGGCATTGCTGTTGTAGGTGTGTACCGTATGTATTAAGTATTCGACAAAGAAATCCAACAACGGCCCTCTCCACCGCCTTTAGCTACCAGCCGATGCAATTTGTTGATCAGGCAAGTTGCGGGAGTTGGGCCCGATTCCGAGAGCCCCGGCGTGACATGGTCCCGTTCCATGACGGAGACGATGGGTGCAACTTCCCATCACCCTGTGTCAAGATTGTCGGGGTGCTTCTACTCGTGTCTGTGACGCCCGTTTGGAGAGGTATTCTTGAGAGAGTTGTCGTGGACAATGAAGCCGAAGTCGATATGATTGTCGAGGTAGGCAAGGTCGTCAATGTTGGCTCTTCCAAATTTGTGCTGGTAGTCTTGGCGTCCTGGCTGACATGGACAACCTGTATCGTTTTGGTGACGACGACTGTTTCAATAACGCGTTCTGTTTTGGGTGGCGAGGTAACATATACGGTGCGAAATGATGTTTTTTGAGGTAATGTCACCGTCAGGTTTTCGGGGCCCTCGCACCCCGAACCCGGGCCGGACCCACCCGGCCCCGTGCCTCCGATAGGAACGACCGAGTAAGTCGCCCTCACCCTTGGCGCAAGTTCTTGGAGTGCTTTGAGTCGGTATTCATCAGCCGGTAATGACATGCAAGACGAAAAGAGGAGAGCAACGGCTGAGCACAGGGGAATTGCCCGGTTGAGATGCATCTTGCACACCCCGTTTCTCCAGTGCAAGTGCCCGATGCAACAATGGAGAGTCAACCAGGGAATACTGGAGGTGCAGCAGGGATGCGATCGACGGATGATGATGGTTGGTAAGGACGTCGGAGGAAGCAGAAGATGATCACCGCAGGCATTAAATCTCACAAGATCTGTAAATTGAGATGGCTGGCTACGGGTACTTACCAAGTAGGTATGGCTTTGGTTATTCCGAGATCTGTGGTGTGACGGACGGGAAGGGAATGGGTTCAAAAATCAGGTGGTTGAGGTCGGCCGGCGCTTACCGAGCTTCCCCAGCCCCCGCCGAACACCAAAGGAAATTAAGTCGGGTGTAAAAAATAAAAGTACAAAACAACAAAAGAAAAAGGGCTGGAGCAAAGGAATGGAAAATGGAAACAGAGTAAAAGAAATGTAAATAGAGTAAAAAGAATATTCTCCAGACTTCCGGAAAACTTTTATTTCGTTCTACAACTCGAGCTTTCTACACTTGGAGTTCGGCTTTTTTTGCCCATGCGATGCCCCCTCACACAGTTCGTGATCGCAACCCCTTAACCATACATAATATTTGATGGGTCTGGAACCGAACAACTGAGCTCCAAACGGCCCCTGTACAAGATCCCTTCTTTCCCATGTCCCCGCCCCTGGTACATCCCAAAATCCGCCCGACTGGTCACGTCCAGGATACCCAGGTGAACGTGAGGGACGTGCGGGGCAGGTGCTGTTGTGCGTGCAACCCCGCCATGCCCCACATGACGGGATGGATGTCGCGTCTACACCAGGCGTTTTTCAGATAAGGCCAGCAGGTGCATTCTTCACTACCTAACTTATTCCGGTCTCTCAAATTTGTGCAGTTGGTCATGGTACTTGTACTGTGTGGAATTCAAGTGCCTGGCAATTTACCAGAATGAAGGTTCCTCTTTTTCGCCCGTTCCAAACATCGAGATCCCGTTGAAGAGAGCAAAAAAAGCCTGGCAGCTCGCCTCGCCAACGTCAGTGTTTAGTGTCTGCCCAGACTTTCGGGCAGCTGAGCCACACTATGACTGCACTGCCCCGGCTGCCTCATACTCACCACCATCCGTCAGTGGTCAGATGAAGGTGCGATTGGATCATCGATTCGCAAGCCACAGCCCCAGTGGCTAGTCCTTCCGATAGAAGCGTACCTATTTATCACCCGTTTACCCACTTCGGGCACACGAATGCTGGGAATTTGGTTGCCGTAACTATCATCAAACCTTCCGTGCACTGAAGAGCTGCCCCTCCCCCGCCTTTGCCTGGACCAAATCGCGAAAACAACTTCCCGAATACCTCCTGGAGCCGTCGACCGAGTATATTACGCCCCGTGACGCCCAACGCGTTGCCCCGAGATGTCTTATTCCGGGTACCCACCTTATGGTCGTGAGTATTACTGCACCGGGGTTGCTGCTCGGGCGCATCGGCCCTGACATTGGCTGACCAAGAACAGAGCCGCCTCCCCAACAGCAAGGGGGGTACTACCAGCAACCTCCTCCTCCGCAGCAGTACGGTGCGCCTGCACCTCCCGCTCAGGGCCAATACTACCAGCAGCCCCCTCAACCTCCCCAGGGCTACGGGCAACCACCCCCTCAGCCTTACGGTGCACCATCTCCCCAGCCATATGGAGCCCCGCCTCCTCCTCAACCCTACGGCGCCGCACCTCCACCCGGCCAATACTACCCACCGCCACAGCAAGGAGGTTACGGCGCGCCGCCGCCACCGCCTCAGCAATCATATGGCGCGCCCCAAGGGTATGGGCAACCCCCTCCTCAGCAACCCTACGGCCAGCAACCGTATGGCCAGCAACCGCCTCCGCAATGGCAACAATATCCGCCGACGCCCCCATCCGCCGGTTATGGTCCGCCCCAGATCATTGCTTGGAATGGTGATGACGATGCGCGCGGCCTGAGATCGGCCATGAAGGGCTTCGGCACGGACGAGAAGGCGCTGATCCGGATCCTGGCGACCAAGGATCCGCTGCAGGCCAACACCATACGCGACGCCTACGCGCGCCTACACCGGCGTGATCTCGTGGCTGATATCAAGAGCGAAACAAGCGGCTGGTTCGAAGCCGGGCTGGTCGCTCTCGCCCGCGGCCCGCTCCTGAACGATGTCCACCTGCTCCGCGAGGCTATGTCCGGAATGGGCACCAAGGAGAAGGCGCTTAATGACGTCCTTTTGAGTCGGTCCAACGCCGACATCAACGCCATCAAGAGCGAATACCACCGCGTCTTTCACCGCCGACTTGAGGATGATGTAAAGAGCGACCTGAGCATGAAGACAGAGAGGCATTTTATGATTGTGCTGCAGGCCCAGCGGGCCGAGGACGCGGCGCCCATTGTGAAGGCCGAGATCGACCGCGATGTCAACGATCTGTACAACGCGACGGAGGCCAAGATGGGGACCGACGAAATGAAGGTGTGCAGCATCCTGACAACGAGAAACGACAGCCAGCTCCGTGCCATTGCGTACGAGTATCAGCAGAAGTTTGCGCGGAACTTGGAGGATGTCATTCGCAAGGTGAGTTATCCGCGTCACAAGCCTCACACTCATGCACGATAGGACTCCCGTCTAACGAGGATAACAGGAATTCTCGGGACATATGGAGGACGCTCTCCTATTCCAACTGCGCAACGGCGTCGACAAGTACATGCACCAAGCAACGCTCCTTGAGGATGCAATGGCTGGCGCCGGTACTAAGGATTATCTCCTGGTCAGCCGTATTATTCGTTTCCGTATGTTCACTACACCCCTTTTTCTTTCTCGTCGAGAGCGTTACTGACAACTTCTCCCTCCTAGACTGGGACCGGAATCACATGGCCAACGTCCGCGGGGCGTACGAGAAGCGGTACCATCGCAACCTAGCCAGCAGGATCAAGGGAGAGACGAGCGGCGACTACGAGCGGCTGATGCTTGCGTGCATCGGGGAGCGTGTTTAGACGGGGAGAAAGTTGGTGTTTTGTTGGTGGATCCTGCCTTCCGTTATACCCTCTGGTCACTTGCTCGCCCGGGGTCGAAAAGTCGTCTCCATTGTAATAATACCACCCTTATGCCTTTCCCCACGGACTAATGACAAGCCGGCCTGGCTCGCGTTGCATACCTCGCCAGGTTGACACTCTTGGAGGATGTGTACCTGCTCAGTTATGAGGTTGTACTTTTGTGCATTTACCCGCTCCATTGCTGCGGTAGTTCGAGGAGAAAGATTACGCATTCCCGACCGGCGATCTTGGATATGCCCGCCGGGAATATTTACGGCGAGGTTCTCATTCGAGTATTTTATCTTTCTTGCTTTTTTCCCCTTGCGGTACTTCATGCAGCGCCGATATCACTTATTGCACTGAGGCATTTACGTAAAGGAAGAACAACCCGGAAGTGCTGCCGTGAAATGCATCAACGGATCCAACCAACTGCATAACTTACAGCCAACGACAAGCAATGTCCGTATCGTCCCCGCTTCAAGTCGTGCTTTTCACAGTGTGGTGGCGTCACAGGCAAACAAATCCTGCACCCAATTAAGCCAATTAAGCTAACTGGCAAGCTCCCGTGTAACCTACCAAGTCCCGTTGTGTGAGACTCGGGCGTATTAGCACACACGGTCTCAACTTCCGACGTATCTGCTGCAGATATTACGGACATAGCACAGATCTTATGGCATGGGTGTTTCAGCAGCTGAGACAACCGCGTACTTAGATCTCGTATCGTACTTTTTTATCCTCTAAAAATGAGTCCTAACATCCTTCAAGACTCGGATCGGTTTGGGCTCGGTTTGCACAGGCAGGTGATGAAGAGGCGGGCTTCAGGCCCTCAAAACGCCAAGCAAATGATACAGACCAGGTTCAGTGGTCCAAGGAGCTGAGTGATGATGCCCAGTGTAAGTGCGAAAACAGAAAGTGGACCCCTGGGAAAAAGTCTGGCTTGTGGAGCACGGGCACCATCGAGCTCACGAAAAGTATTCGTTAGCAAATATATATCTCGGAAGTTGGCTGGATTGGATGGCAGGGTTTAATTAACATGTTAATTTTTTATTAAACAAGCAGGTGCCCCCCATTTAACCGAAAAAGCTTGCAAGGACAAAAGATAATAGTGACGCTACCTAACTTATCGACCTTTTTTCTCTTTTGCGCCTCTTACAGCCCGGGCCCCAAACCGTTTCGCGCCGCAATTCCGGCAGTCTCCTCCATCCAAGGCCTTGATTATCTCATACTTGCCGCCGTCATTTTGTATTGCAGGTTTGCTCGGCTTCCTGCTTGTTCAACGGCCCTCGGCTCCTCGGGTACCACTACCGTTGCTAGGATCCTTGGACTTGCTCCCTTGCTCCCTTGCTCGGGTTCGGGCCACAAAGCCAAGAGGGGCAAAGGTAATACTCGAAGGTGCCTCGTCCAGGTGACGAAGAAGACTCGAATCGGTCTAGGAACCGTGGCGTGTGAGATTTGTGCGTTGCAAGCTAGCAAGCAACACGGGCCAAAACCGCTGTTCAGTTGCCATGGACGGAACGGCAGAAACTGAGCCAAAGGAGCAAGCAGCTCCAGCTCCCACAGCAGCGCCACCAGCCTCGATTGCCCAGCAACAAACTTCAGATGTGTCGGCTGTCGCGGTCGCGGTAGCGGTATCAGAGATGATGCAGACAGCAGCACCGCCGATAACTCCAGAAAGCGAGGATACGACAATCAACACGGCTGTGAATGGTGTTGCGGGAACTGGCATCCAATCAACAAACCCCGGAGCGGCGCAGGCGATTCCAAGCCCGCCTTCGCACCATCAGACACCCGCGGATGCGGCCTCGAACCGGCAGCCGCCCTCCCCGGCGATGCCAGATCCAAACTCATCGGCGGTCAGACAAAACCAGTCCATGAACCCGTTACGGTGGAAAGACCCAATGACGGTTCAAGCGAACGGACCTCCTTCCAGCTCTACCCAGTCGGCAAATTTGGAATCCCCTGGAAAGAGAGCTGCCGAGTCCCCACCGCAGCCGAGCCAGCAACAGCAGCAGCACCCAGGGCCGCCGCAGCAGGTCCAACAGCCTCAATACCACCAGCACCCGCAACCTTACCCACAACCACAGCAGCATCTCCAACCTCAACCACAACCAGCGCCGACCTTGACGCCAATTTCGCCGTCCACATCCGCGACGCTGCCGCCACCGCCGCCGCCCCCGGCCGCGCTCATCCGCACCACGGGCCTCTGCAACCCCAGCCGCAGCCACAGCAGCAGCAGCCGCCAGCGCAACCGCACCATCAACAACTGCTTCCGCGTGCGCCTCCACTCCAGCATCCGCCGCCGAACCCCCATGCTCACCCGCATCCGCTGCCGCCGCCGCCGTCGCACTTGCAACACCCGGCCCCACAAACGCCGCACGCGCAAATTCCTCATCAACACCAACACCAACAACATCATCAACACCACCAGCCTCATCATCAACAGCCGCCATCGTCATCTGCACCGGCGACGCCATTGACATCCTTGCCACCCCTGCAGCATCCGCACGCGACGCAATACCATTCTTATCGTCAGCCTCAACCACAGCCACAACCCCAACCCCAACCCCAATCCCAGCCCCAACACGTCCTGAGGTCGCAAGCATCCCATCATAGCGCGTTCGTCTCAAAGCCGATCATCATGGACCCGCCCGGCACGCGGAAGCAAGACCAGCAGCGGGCCGGCGCCATGGGGTTCCCATCGCCCACCCAGGACCATTCACTCATCAAGTCAAAGTTTTCCGACGATTGCACGCGCATGAATTTTGCTATTCAACAAAGCATCCCTGAGGCCGTCCGCCGCATTGTTAGGGATCACTGGGAAAAGTGCCTGCTCGGCTCTGAGTTTCATCAAGCTTTCGTTGTAAGTCCGTACCTATTTTATGCCATGCTTTTCAGGCCGTTCGTTGTTTCTCCTTTTTTCCCTTGCTTCATTTCGCCCTATTTCGGTTGTTAGTCTTGAAGGAGATAGCTACATCATGCAAGGTCTGCCACTTCGTTTATTTCAAGCTCCTTCCAAGCCAGAACAACAGTTTTGTTCTCTCAACACCCACAAACACAACCCCCTTGCCCATCTAACACTCGAGAATCTGTTCCACATATTCCGACTGTCGTTCGGGGCCATGTCGCCAACATGCGAAAATCACCATATTTCCCTCCGGGTCCCGGACTGTCACTAACCGAGCGCCAGCTTAATGCTGCTACCATCCATCACGCGCTCCCGTCTATCACACAACGCGCAGTAAGGGATTTTGGGGGCAAGATGGTGAATGAGTCAAAGGACGAGATCATCGCACATTTTACGACAGAAAGTCTAGACGACGTTGCTGATCTCATCATTGAGAAAGCGAGCGATAGCTTTCTGGACAAGTGCCTCGCGAAGCGTCTCAGGACAATCGAGGCCAAACCACTCATCAATGCGCTCGCAGCTGCTGAGCGCCTAGGATATGAGCCCGGCGATATAATTCAGGATGAACAGCACGAGCGCGTCATCCCCCAAGAAGCCTACCCGGGAGCAACCGCCACTGCAAATGGCCGGCCAGCCCCTGCGAGTCAACCATCACCTGCGTACCCGGAAGCAGGTCGGACCCAGCTTCAGTGCATGCAATGCTTCCGGACGTTCATGCATACCTCAGCGTTTGATCATGTAAGCAAATAAATTATTTTCGGCGACAATAATACGACCCCGCTGACTCTTGGTTAGCACGCAACATACAAAGTCTGCACCCAAATACCGCCGACTTCCAATGGCTTCAACTACTCCTGCCCACACTGTGGTCAGGGCTTCACTAATGCAGACGATGTGCAAGGAGTATGTAGAATCACACCACCTAACCTGCTTGGGCGACTGACGACTGACTGGGCATCTAGCACCTCGATCACATGGTATGCGGCAACTTCGGCCAACCGCGGAGAATTAGTCGAGGGGGCCAACAACCGAGGGCAGCCCCGGCTGATCCCCTGAGCCCACCTCCCATTACCCCGTCCACTTCGCAAACACCCGTCTCAAACGGTGTCTCACGAACGCACCAGCAAGCCACACCAGTACACCCTAGCATAAACAGGCCCGCGGTAGCCACACCCAGCTCGGCGGCCTCTGCGAATGCGGTGGGTCCGTACAGCCATCTGACGGAGCATCAGATGCAGCTCATGAATGAAGAGCTGAAAGCGGCCGAGGAAAAGTACCAGCCCCGGTTTGCAGAAGCAAACCAAATCGCGGACGAAAACGCACGGCGCGCCAGAGTAGAGGGCTTGCGTAACAGCTTTGGCACCAAACAATCGATGATCCGCAAGAAATACGGCGTCCGGTTACGGGAGAGGCGCACAAAGGCCGAAATATACGCGGAACGCGAACGCCTGGGCCTCAAGAAGGCCGAGAAGGAGAAGGAGAGGGAGAAGGCAAGGGGGCCGGTCGGCGCACAAACGCAAATCCCCAGCCCATTGGTTAACACAGACTTGGGGTCGCGCACTGCAGTTGGCAGTGGATGGACCGCCGCGAACACCCCACGCGCGAGCGCCTGGGAGGGACCCGGTGCCAAA
Source organism: Chaetomium olivaceum (assembly GCA_039881045.1). Taxonomy (NCBI): domain Eukaryota; kingdom Fungi; phylum Ascomycota; class Sordariomycetes; order Sordariales; family Chaetomiaceae; genus Chaetomium; species Chaetomium olivaceum. The sequence goes on along the minus strand of JAYWVB010000048.1, from coordinate 168,616 downwards.
CGCCAGCGGACGGACGAGGAAGGTGGCTATCAGACGGCATATAATTCTCTAGCGAACGAGACGCCAACACGTAAGACTGTATCAGCGTCTCTGCTCGGGAGCGGTTCTGCAGGCCCGTCTTCCGTTGCTGCCACTCAAGACCCCACTGCCCCACAACGTTCTCGGCCGGCGGCAGTCCACGAACAAGCCGGCGCGCGAATTGAGTTACACGAGCCATCCAAGGCCGCCAGCAACCCCTCGGGTGGGCCTGACGCATCTGGCGCGGCGTCCGAATCCACCACCCCGAACGGTTCAGAGGCCGGCGCCAACGGACACGGCCCAAACAGAGGCATCCACGTCCCAGCCGGAAATGAGCCCGTTGTTATTGACGATGACTCTTCATCCTCCTCCGACGGCGACGAGGACATCCCGTCGACCCTGCCCACCCACGTGCGCAAGAGCCTAGCGACCGGCAGCACCTCGCTCTTACAGACTCCTTAGTGGGGAGGCTCTTAGCGAGGCGAGCCGTCTCCAAGGACTCTCTCCCTAACAGCATACACTTTGATACCCCTGTCTATATTTACATTATGTAATAATACGAGCGATTTTGACCGGCTTTAGCTTTCTCGGTCTCGCTTCGATTCATACCCTCCGTTTCGCGCTTGCCTTTTCCTTAGAGGGTGATATGCCGGTGTTTGCGGGTTAATAGCCTGCCCCAGGGCCAGTCAGTGTGTGAGCCGGCTGGAGTTATTTGGAGTTTACCCTTGATGCTTGCTTATATCAGAAAGGCGGATTGGCCGGTGGAAATAAAAGTATATAGAGAATAGTTTGATACCCACTTACCCGGTTTGCTTCCTTCCGCCACAATACTTGAGGGTACATTTGACTTGTAAAAAACCGGCAGAGATGTGATGAATAACTACCCTCGAGGAACAACAGCTCAAGTGTTGTTAAATGAGGTATCATGAGCCCTTCCATCGACGACACACACTCTTGATAGCCAAACACACACTCGACACAATGCAGCCACAAAAACGACCTCAAGTCATCGAGAGCAAATGTACATTTTCTGTCTGTCTGTACATAAATACCGGCCCCCATGCCAGACCCTACTAACCGCAATCCACCCACGGCCGGCCTCGCCGGCACACCTGGGATGAGTCGAGAGAAGAACGAAACCTCCGCAAATGCCCCATCTGGAGGGGACATCAAAGTAGTAGATAAATAAAAAAAAGACAAGCCAACAACTCCCACGCTCAAATTCCAAACATGTCGGGGAAGCAAACAGAAAATCTGGGCAGACATAACCCCAACATATCCCCTCCTTCATTCCTTTCCTGGATCATTCCATATCCATCACGCATCAACCAGACCAAACCAAAGCAAGCAATCCCCATCCTCTCCCCTTATCCGCCATACCCATCCCACATCACAATACCATAACACACACACACACAACACCCCCTCCACCTACCGCTCCTACCCGGTAACGCGCCTAACCCACAACGTCGTCGGCTCCCAATCCGCATCGCGATCCTGCCTCTTATACGCGCGGTGCAGCTTCAGACCCAGCTCATACTCCTCGCGCTGGACGTCAGCCAGCTCCTGGCGCAGGGTCTCGACCTTTTTCTTCTCGGACTCGCGCTTGCGCACGACCTCGGCCGAGTTCATCAGCTTGTCGGTCGGCATCAGCTCCGTCATTTGCTGGATGGAGCGGTTGATGTTGATGCGCCGGTTTGCGAGCGCGCGGAGCTGCGCGTTGAGCAGGCCCACGCGGTCTTGCGCCTGGTCGGCGGTCTGCTCGGGCGGGGCGGGGGGTAGGGTCTTGTTGATGTCGGAGGCGCGCGACGAGGGGCGGTCGATGGCGAGGGCTCGGGCGAGGGCCGGGTTGTAGGCGGACGACATGGGGTATGGTTGTTGGTGTTGTTCGGGGTCGGTGGACGGGGTTCGGGAAACTGGGGGCGGGGCAGAAAAGGGGGAGGTCATGAATTGGTCGATGGGGGAGGTGACGGGACTGTGGTCTGAAGGGGGGCGGGCGTTGTGGTAGTGTTGTTGGTAGTCGGCGGGGAGAGAGGGGACGGGGGGTTGGTCGTCGTCGTAGACGTGGTCGTCGAGATCGTCACGCGTGGTCCCAGTGTTGCTGGTCGCATAGGTGGTGACGCTGAAGCGCGAGGGGGGCTGGACGTAGGGTTCCTCTGTTGGCTGCGATGTGTCGGCTATCGGCAGCGGTGAATGATGTAGTGGTTCGGTCTGCTGGGAGTAGACAGACGAGAGTGACACCTGGTGTTGGTGGTGCGCGTTGGTGTGCACCGGCGCGGTTTCCGGCGAAGTTGGTTGGCCGACTCGGGCGAGTGAAAGACTGGACTAGGTTGGGCGGCGTAATGGCCATCCCGCACGAGTTCCCGCGCAGCGACAACAGCGGGGGCATCCGCCTGGACACGGTTCCCGGACAAAGGGGGGCTTGGGTACCTCTGACCAATTTGGGACGGCGTCTGTGTGGCAGCCGGGGGTTGGGACGAGGTCAGAATTCTCCCCATAGCCTCTCGCGGGGCAGACCTAGTCGGTGTTTCAGATGACGGAGGGCTGATAGGCGGGGTCTGGCCACGGCGGACCGCGCCATCTGGGGTGTTGCTGTTGGACCTCAACGCAGCCACAGGCGGAATGTTCCTCCTGCTGCTCTTTTCGGGAATCCTCAACGGAGCCACTTCACGCGTATCATGCACGGGTTCAACGATGGCGGTCCGCCCGCTTGCCCCGCGCCAGCCGGGACGCGTTGACGTAAATGCGCCGGCGGCGGGGTCCGTGTTACCCTCCCTCGCAGCCGCGGCTTTCTTGGCTATCCTCCTCACACGATCACCAAAAGACTGTGCCGCCGACGGGCCATTCTGCGGTTCCGCCCACCCTTGTCCCGTGATCCCCAAGTTTTGGTTGAAGTCGGCCGGGTTGGCTTGTGCCGGCCGGCTACGAGAGCTGCTCGTCTGCTGTTCCCCGGTGAGTGGGTCCCACCGGGGGGCGTCCCGGGCGGGTGGATTCCGGGATTGCTGCTGCGGTGCCAGACCGCGCTGACTGGGATGCATGTCGCGTGTCGTAGCGTCCGACTGTCTCCTACGCTCCCTCCGCATCATGGGTATGCTAGTTGTCGCACGGTTTGGCGGAGGGCTCTGCGTCCCCTGGCGTGGCTCCGCAGCAGCATATGGCCGGCCCCCTCGATCGTTTCTCGGAATGTCAGAGTTCGGGAGGCCCGTATGGCGGTATGCCGGTGCGTCATCCTCGTCTATCGGGGAGACGTCGCCCGGGAGAAAACGATCAACGTGCCCAGCATCGGGCTCGGGAGAGCTGGGCGGCGAGATGTCATCGGCCCCGCCGCCGTACCGATAACTGTATTTGGTCGCCACGTTTGCGGTGTAGTGGGAGGCTACGGGCGGTAGGTCTTCGGAGTAAACAGAGGACGGAGGACGGAAATTTGTAGTGCGGACTGTGATGCGGTTTGGGTTGCGACGAGGCGGTTCCTTGACGGCAGGCGCAGTTTCGCTGTGACGGAGGGCGGGCAATGTCAGTAATTACTCAAGCGATTTGATGCTTTGCTGTGCTGTGTTGCCTGCCCATATGCTGTCATGTGCGTGCATTGGTGGTATGACAAGTCGGACTTTTTCTCGAGATGTGCAAAACCAAAACACACCTCACAGCAGCCACGCGTGTGTCTGGCTGGATTGCTCCAAGTCGCAGTTGAGATTCCTGGGCGCAAACGAGTGGAGTTGATGGAGGGGTTTCCGTTCCAGGTTGTAAGCTGGAATCAAAGGGTGCTGGCAGCTGTTCCAAGCCTTGCCTGAACCGGCAAGCTGCAGCCCTCCGAGGCACAGCCCAGAACGCCCGCCGTGGGGCCCCGACGCCCCCGCAGCCAGGCAGTGCTCGGGAGCAAACGAGCGAAAGTCCCCCAGACCGGGAAGCGTGACCGGGAAGACTGGATGGAACGGCACCCGACGCAAACAACCAAAAAAATTGACCACTCACTATTGCGACTCAAAAAACTCTCGAGGTGGCCTTTGGGGTGCCGGACCGCCCTTGATGGAGTAGCTGTATCCCTTTGGCGGCGCACTGCTCAGGCTACCGTAGCCTATGCCCAAACCCACGCTCATCCCACCGTCGTCGAGCCGGTGCCCATGGCCTGTTTGTCGCCCTGAACTTTGGGGTACGCTCCTGAGCCTGTCCCACATGGTGCTGACTGACGACGACTTTTGCGTCGAGAAAAATCCCCTGAACCTTTTCTTTGTCTGCCGGCGCTGAGGACCTTTTGATTTCGACCCTCCTCCCGTTCCCGGTTATGTGCTCCGAGATTATAGGGGATCGATGTCCGGAAGCGAGGTGGGAAGCGACCCGTGTTAGATCGTCGCAACTGGTCTGACCAAAGTCAGGGGCACATGAGCCTGCTGTCTTCACATGCACTCGGAGAGCTTGTCGTTGGTGGGTAGTCTTTCCCGGGAGCTGAGCCGGGAGAAACAAGGTTTGGGATATTAGGTGAGCTCGAGATGGTGGGAGGGGGCCCGTCAGCTCCTTATCATTAAACTCGGCAGTCTGGTAACCTGCCGCGGATATGGGGTCTTGTTTATTATTTTGGTTGACCGCCTGCCCGAGATGTAATCCGGGTGATTTGAATTATTGGACTGCGGCCGTTTCTAACGGCCTCTTCCACGTGGAGACTAACTACTGTCTGGGGTCAGAAACGGCAAGTCAAGCGACGGGCCGACGGAGGACTCGTTGTTTTCGCTTTTGTTTTCACCCTGGATGCGAATGCACCAGTCATTGGCCCTTGTCATGGCGTCGCGGCGGCGGCGGCGGTGGTCGTGTTAGCTGGCCGCCGGCGCGCCTTGGAGGCGTGTGACGCGATGATGGAAGTCTACGAGATTCGTTGGCCCTCGCCGCACGCTGCGGCCGGTATCCTGGCCTAGTTCGTGCCAAGAACAACTGAGCTTCGAAATCACCCTACAGTCCACCGCAACTCCAAACGTAGAGGGTCCCATCGACACCCGAACGAGCAATTACAGTAACTTTACGCTGAAGCAGGCGAGCAGGAGAGAGATCAGCTCCCTTAATACATGCATGCATACTCCATCCATCACCACCCCTCACACCATTCAACTCCCGCCTCGACGATATCGAGACCTGATTCAGCCCGCACACGGTCTTTTCAGCCGCTTATGCAAACATCGGCCATGGGGCCCGCGCCGTGGCGGCACAGCATGAAAACACGGCTGGGCCGCACAGGTCACGATGTGGAATTGGATCATTTCAGCCGTGCCTCGGAAAACAACATCAGATCCAGCAGCAGCTGTCGCACTGGACATGGCGGTTGCCTGCCGTGACTCGATGCGTTGGCCAAGTGTTGGCAAATCTTGGTTTCTGTCATTCATCATTGACCTGAACTGAACTGAGCGGAACTGGAACCGCAACTCCCGCGGTACCAAGTAGCGTCGCAGTCGGGCATCGTCGGCCGTGGTTTCAGATGGATAATTGCGTGCAGGTCCAGATGCGTGTCATATTTTTGGAAAATTGGAGGGGACGAGCTTGTGTTTCACCTCAGCCGACCCGTCACTGGCTCAGAGATCAATTGATGGGGCTGAAGCTTGTGCGGCCAAGAAGCTCCGGGCAGCTTCTCGACGAACAGGCCATTTGCCGAATGATTTCACGGCGATCCGGCAATAACTAAGTGGTGTAATAGCCATCTCTGCCCTCGTCCGAACGGTCGGATATCTTCGCTGGCAGATCTCATCAACGTCGGAACCCCTCAGGCCATGGAAGCCTTTACCGGCTGATCAGGAACTGCGAGGAACATTCTGCCGTGCCTGAGATTGCAGATCGATCTTGCGTCGGAACTCCACATCCAGCTTGGGGCAAAGTGGGGGCTCAGGCGGTTCGGAGAGGAGGATATCGTGAGCCCTAACCCTTCCATCGTGCCTTCCTACCTTAAGCAAGTGTGCAACAACAACCCGCAACTTTCCTCACGTTACCGGGCTGTTACTAGGAATAACCCGAGCAAGAGCAGTCACACGGCGCATTCATGCAGTTTGCCAGCCTATAATGCTTGTTTGGCGCTAAACGAAGCCAGCGCATGCGAAGGAAGCCACCGCCATTCTTTTTTCTATAAGCAACACTGCGGCGCATTCTTCACCGCTTCTGTTTTTCTGGAATGTCATCCTCCATTGCCCTACTGTGACTGACTGTGTAGCTACACGGTATAATCTACAGGTTACATCCAAAAGGATCGACGCACGACCTTGTTCTAATCGGACTACCATCTGGAGATCGGGTTGTCGTGCCGCAGCCCCTAAGACCGACCATCAGATCTCCGATTCGAGACTCTCGGCATCTCGGTGACTGTCCTACACAAGGTTTCTTCTCATCAGGATTTGGTCACGTTGGGTCCAACGATTCCCATGAACTCCTCCAGGTCTTGCAAAAACAGGTCAGGCTGCTCTAGCGCCGCAAAATGACCGCCCTAGAAGGATTATGTTAGGATCATGTGAGCTCTTCGTGGCATTCCGCTGGCTCCGACTTACCTTATCATGGGTCTTGTAAAGCACCAAATTCGGATACAGGTGCTCGGCCCATGCCCGCGGGAAGGCCGAAACCTCAATGGGGTACGACGAATACCCAAACGGCTTGGTCAAGGAAAACGGGACGGGAATACGGTTGACAGCGAAGCTATAGGCCCACAAACCGCGCCCGAATGAGTTGGTGAACCAGTAGAAGGACGTCAGGGACAGGATGGTGTTGAGCGGGAGGGGGAAGCGGTTATCGCTCCACTCGATGAACTTCTCACCCATCCTAGCCGGCCGTCAGCGTCTTTTGCCCTCGGGAGCAGCTGTCTCGATGAACTCACCAACTCAACATCGCGAGCGGGTTTGTGCTGAGAGCCAGGGCGATGGTCGACGGCCGAGTCCCGTGCTGGCTGACGTACGCCGTGCCCACGGAACCCCATATCGCCGCCCTAGCCAGCTGAGCCCGTTCAGCAGGCGTGACGGGTAAGCCGGCAACAGCAGCTGTGTCGTTTGCGCTCATGAAGTACAGATTCACTATCACCGCCTCGTCAGCATTCCCCATCCCAACCTCTCCTCCAAGAGAGCACGTCCAGCCCGAAGAAAACCAAGCCCACACTCACAATGAAGCGCCTTGCAGGCCTCAAACTTGGCACATAGCACCTGCCCCAGAATCGCCCCAACATCTCCCCCCTGCGCGACGTAACCACCACCGCCAAACCCCAACCCACCCATAAGCCCATCAATCGCGGCCGCGGCCCCTTCCATGGTCAGCGCCCGCCGCAGCTCGCCCGAGCGCGTCGACAGGCCGTAGTCGGGCAGCGACGGCACCACCACGTGGTACGGCAGCGTGTCCGGCGTGTACCGCGCCGCGAGCCGGTCCAGCACGGGGGCGAACTCGATCCACGACCCGGGCCACCCGTGCATCATCACGAGCGGGGTGGCGGAGGCGTTGCGCGAGAAGAGCGCCGCGAAGTGCAGGTCGAAGGTCTCGCTTTCGGTGGTGGTGGCGCCGTCGTCATCACTGCCGCTGTTATTGTCAGGGCTGGTGGTGGTGGTCGTCGTCGTGACGTTAATCCGAAAGTGGGGGAACCGGTTCAGGCGCTTCTGCTCCGCGCGCCAGCTGTACCCGCCCGGCGCCGGCGACGTCCAGGCCTCCTGGGCTTCGACCAGCCAGTCGCGCGAGAGACCCAGCGACGACGTGTTGGACGCGTCCGTGTGCGTGTTGTAGTACGACGGCACGGCGATCTCGGCCTGGCGCACCAGCTGGACGAGCTTCTCCTGCTGTGCCGCGGGGACGTCGAGCCGGAACGGCACTGGCGTGGCTAGGGCGCCGGGGGGCACGGTGCCGAAGGCGCAGAGGGACATGTTTGGTTTGTGGGTGTGGGTGCGGGTGTGTGTATGTCAGGGATAGGGCGCCGGGTCGAGCTTGGCTTGTCGTACTTGTATAGACAAGGGCGCGAGCTGGTCGAGAGATTGACCTGCTGCATCCGCGGGCAGTGCGGTTTTATCTTCTGCTATGACCGTATTTAATATTGAATCTCAACACAGCCAGAGGATTGCGGGGTGGGTGTGATTTATATGTCGTCTAAGATTGCGAAAGGATCAGATTCCTTGGATGTCAACACAAGCCGCCCTTCGTGTTATGCAAGCCCAGCTGGGCGGATGGCGTACCGAGCTGCTCGCTTCGCCTGTGATTCTCAAAAACTTCACAATATCCCGGCTGTCTCGGAAACGACTCTGGCCTGGCTGACGTCAAATGGGTTTCGGGGAGCCAGAGCTGCGAGAGGTTGTATGGTCACTGCAGGTGACGACTTGGCTTGCAGCCGATCCATCGCATGGTATTACCCGATTAGGAACAACGATATTTGTGCCGGTATTGATAATCATCCGTAATATGTAGTTGGCCACCGAAGGCACATAACCTCGTCCGTCCCTTTAAATGTTGAAATGGCGTCTCTCTCTGAAGTTTAACTAATGAGGCGATGATATAACAAGAACAACACGTTACCCCAGGAGGACCAGCTCACGGCCTCAGGTAACTATTAAAGCAGCAGGGCAGCTGCTGGTTTAGCGGTATATACGTTTAACTATTTCCAACAGAGCTTCGGCGTCATGTTTCTGTACCTGGGCAGACTTCCTCTAGCAGTTCAAGACAAGAGACGAGCGTTGCCTACTTCGGAAGTCCAAGACTCACTCACAACAGCTGCGGGGCTGACTCATGGGATGTTGACCTCGCAACCACTCCGAGCTTTGGGATAGGGTCTAGGCAGCTAACGGGTTTGAGAAGCCGTCAATAAAGCATCGCCCCGGGAGGGTGGTGCAGAGATGGAGGGGATGATGTGGTCATCGCCATCCTATGTTCGGGATGTTAAAGCAACGAGATAGTTGCTCGTTCACCCCGCCCTTGCTTTGCCGCCGTGCGTTAGCAATTCAACAATTACACAAAAAGACACCAAACAGCACATTCTGTCACACCTCCTGTGTAGACTCGAGGCTAAGGTAGATAGTAGATAGTTTCCATGTGAACATCAACGTTGGTATCATGCCGGTTACCAGGTCGTCATAACTAGCTACACACGTAATAGAAGCTAGAACAACCCACATCTTGTCTACCCGTCTATCATACACCCAGTTTCCTAACTAATGTGCTTAACCAGCCCATCCTCGGGGGCCGAATCCGTGTCATATATCATCATTCCACTCCTGCTCCCCGTCGAGCCACTCGGGGCATGCCGGCCCCTCCCCGTATCCCAGTCATCTCCCACCGTTTCGGCAGGCTCAACAACAACAGTCGTAACCATATCCATCTGAATCGCCAACCCATCCTCCCCGCCAGACTGACCACCGCCGTCCCTACCCTCTCCATGCCCCCCACCGCCACCACCACCCCCACTACCCCCAAAGCCCAACGGCCGCCACCCCATCCTCCGCTTAACCAACCCGCCCAACTTGCCCGCCTCACCTCCCTCATTCCCCTTCCCCACCCCACCATGATTACCCCCACCACCCCCATGATTCCCACCACCACCTGAGTTCCCGCCACCGCCCTCCACCCAGACCATATTCCCCCACCGCCTGCCATGCGGCGTGCGCATAAAAGCAAAGGTGTCCAGCCCGGACTCCTCGGCATCCACGTCGCTGCCAAACAGCAGCTTGTGGCGCGTCACGCCCCACAGCAGCACGTCCAGCCAGCCGTTGCTGGTGATGAGGGCGCCCGCCGTGCAGAAGTACCACACGGGCACGTCGACGCCCGCCATGGTGGCGATGCGCCCTAGCGCCAAGGGGGCCGTGCAGAGGATGTAGATTATCGGGTACAGGAGGAAGGCTTTGTCGTGGCCGCCGCGCTGGACTTCGCCGGGTGGGGGGTGGTTGGTTGAAGGGTGGTGGTTGTTGTTGTTGAAGGGGGATTTGGTGGTGGTGGTGTTGTTGGGGGGTTGGAGGACGTGAAAGGTTAGTTTGGGGGGGGGTTTGCCCGTGATGCTGTCGGCGGTGCTGGTGTTGATGTCAGCGCTGCCGTCGTGGATATGGGTCATTGAGTCGGCTGCTGCTCCGGTCATTAGGTTGCTGGTTGAGTGAGCAAGGCGTTTCTTGCGGAGGGAGAGGAAAATAAGGGTGTAGAGGATGCTGGTGATGGCGAGGGCAATGAAGATCCAGAGATAATGAAGGTAGAGGCGGAGGCCTTCGTAGTGGACGTTTATCCAGCACTGCGGATGGTTAGCAAACAGCCAAAACCAAAAATTCATGATAAACTTACCCATGCGGTCGCCCGGACGAAGAACCCCCCAACCTCCCCTACCATTATCGGTAATGGCAATCCCGATTATTATTAAGACATAGTTGAAGGCCCATAAGAAAACGACAACGATGTAGATGGCCGACTGCGGCGGCGTGTAATTCCATACCACGGCGAGATATGTGTGAACGGCAATGGCGGTGATGAAAAAGCTGGACGCCAGATCGCCCGTCTGGATGAGCCACGCCTGAGCCCAGCAGGTGGCTGTCCGGACCTGGATCCCGTCGCGGCCTACCCAGACGGCATTCAATATAAATGAGGCTGCTTGGTGAATGTCGGCCAGTAAGAGATTATATAACAGAATTAAGAACTGGTTGAGGCGAGGCTTCTTCCGCGTGGGGGGACGTCGCCGTTTAGCAGCCTCGCCCATGTAGAGACCTTCAGAGAGGCCAAGGGCAAGGTCGACCGTGGGAGTAGCCGGCCCCGAGGCGGCGTTGCGAGATTGTCTCCAATTTCTGAGCTGCCATCGTGCGAGCTTGACGGTGAGATAGACCAGTACCACCGTGGACAGGACGAAGGATAAACAAGACAGCACGGCGATGGCTGTAAGTCCTTGGCGAAGCACAAGGGGGAGCGGGGTGAGGTCGCCGCTCGCCTCGTCCAGTGGGGAATAACCGTCGAGCGACATGTTTGGTGAATACACATAAGTGCGAGAGCTGCTCAGCAGACTCCCGTTGCCATCATTCTCGCGGGTTTCTGGCCAGAATCGGAGCACGGGGCAGAGGCTTCGGGACCGGCCTCTGTCTTGGAAACGGGGGGGGGAGGTGTCGCTTATGATCACGATCGGCCAAATCTCCGATCCTATGCTGCGTCTGAATCTGGGGAAGGCCAAGGGACTATCATTCGTCTGGGCCCTGAAAAATAAAAGGCCGGAACCACGAGGGGGTATGCATGTAACGTTATGTATCCGGGCGGTTGGGTTGGTATGGAGCCAGCTTCTGTCAAAAAGCTCCGGGCCTACCGAGGAAAAGCACGTCGGTGGCGACAGGCTCGCAGCGATGTGCGGACGAAGAGGAAGCATCTACCTTACTGATCCCATCTCCCTTCTCTTCTCACAACTGGGTTACCAGGTCCGTCTCAAATTCTCATCTCCCGTGAAACCCGATATGCCAGCATGCCTTGCTGTGCCTCAGCGCGCCCCCAGCATGCCGTGAGACTCTGGCAGCGGAACCCCTTTTCGGGGTGTCCGTCCGTGATGAATGGCCGAGGGATGATCGGGGGCTCAGACGCTGACGGTGCATCGTGTACTTGGTAATGGAGCCTTGGCACGTCACAGGTGCAATGCTGGAGCAATTGAGTGCAATTGGACGAGCAAGAAAGCAACCATCTTCCCTGTGTTTCTGGAAGCTCTGGGGCCCTGCAGCAAAGAATTTAGGCGGAATGGTTTTGACTAGACCATGTGAGGCAGTCTCGACCGCAATAAATGCGACCTACCCAAGTCCGAATTCTGTCGCTCTTGAATAAGACTGGTCGACCACGCCGAGGTTGAGATCTTCGAGCATGGGGAAATGCAAAACATTCTCGTATGGCCCGGAAACCCCATGTGGAAAGACGACTGTTTGAAGCGACACAACTCCGAGGCCCTCGAGGCACGTCCTGTTGTTGACGTTGGTTTGTTGGTGTACGAGGTATGTAAGTCGCAGGTGGTGCTGTAACTATTGAAAAGGTGCTGGAGACTGGAGACCGGGCAGCGTCAAAACTTGGGGGGGGGGGGCGGATGGCCTGGCCCCTCGCCAAAATGAAACGGAAAAACGCAGTCCAACTGGAAGCAAAAGGTCCTTCCTTCCTTCGCGCAAGAAAAAGGCCAAGACCGTAGTCCACTAAGCCTATCTCAGCAGATTTTTAAAGCAAAAGCTTTCTGTGGTGAGGGGCATTCTCACTCTTGGCTCTTGGCTGTTCTTCCCCAAACTTCCCCGGAAGCTAGGGTACGAATGATCCTTGCAGTTAACTGCCCTTAAAGGGGATGATCCAGGTCATTTTTGCCGCTGGGCGTCCTCTTGCCACTGTTGCTCCTTCCCAAAGACGGGTTCGGCGGGTTCGGGGGGTTCGGGGCGGGTCATGGACTTTGCGGCAACTGGTGGTCGCTGAATCAGGTTCAGCTTGAGTCAAGTTATGATGTCTCACTCCCCAACTCAGGAGAAGCGTCACAAAATATCCAATGTAATTAATTTCTGGGAACGCATAATTCGAACAATTATGGTCACGCTCATGACTCTCACAACTGACGCGTGAAGTTGCTAATCCAAGCATCTCGGGCATTTGTAAGCAGCTCCGGAATGTGTGACTTACTTACGATGTTACTACGTAGAAGGAAGGGATTGAACTTGAAGACAATACGAATACAGCTACAGAGTAACCAACTACTTACCTTCGCGACGTCATGCACCATGCCAAACTCTCCGGAAAGCGTGCATCGCCTGCGCCGAAGCCAAGCGTAGGTGCGACCAGCAGTTGCCCGAGTGCCAGCGATGTTTGGATAAGGACATCGACTGTCTTTATCCGCAACCTAAAAAACGGCGGAGAGATGCCGCGCCGGTCCCAGCGTTACCTCAGCCTGGATCGTTGCCCACTCTGCAGAGCCCGGGTCCCGGCGTGCCGGTCGAGAGTTTGAGTTTCGGGGACTGGCCCGGAAGCGGACTCGGAGCCGGCCTGGATCATGTCCCGCTTCAGCCCGATACCCTCACGCCCTATGATCTTATCTCAACGATAACACCCCTCTCGAACGCCCTCTTCGGAGGACGCGGAGAGCTCTCCGGCACCCCGATTAGCCCCTGGTTTCTCCAAGACGAGTCCTGGGTCAAGGAGCACCAACAGTCACATGGTTCCGCCGGTGTCGAGCTAGACCCCTTCATCCGCTCCGTGGAGGGGATGCTGCAGTCGTGGGTCAGGACCGGTCACACTAGCTTCATCCATGAGCGGCTGTACGGGAAGAGCATGGCTCCTTGCCTCCAGGATGCCTTCACGACGCTCGCCGCGTACACCAGCTGCACACCGGCGGTGAAGGAGACCATTTTACAGATCGCCGAGGACCGCTCGTCTGCGCTGGCCTGCGAGAGCCTGCCCAACGTTGCGGCCGTTCGTGGCGGTGGTGGTGATGGTGATGTAGCGGCGGCGGCTGTACGAAGTCACCTCGTCCGCGTCCACGCCCTGTTTACCTACACCTTCATCCGGCTATTCGACGGTTCGGTGCGCGCGCGGGTAGGGGCAGAAGCCCAGCTCCCGACTCTCCGACGATGGCTAGCCGAGCTGTGGAACGCAATGCAGCAATACCGAGACGAGTACCAGTACCACAACCCCCGGGACCCCCTTCCCCAACACACTACTACTACTACTACTACCCCTATCACCCACCATCATCATAACTTCCACAGTGATGACTACTATGACGCGGCCACCGAGCTCTGGCAGCTCTGGATCCTGACGGAAAGCGTCCGGCGCTCGCTGATCATCATCGAGACCATTGCTAACGTCTACGAGTGCATGGTGCGCGGCTGGGCCGAGTGCACGGGGGCCGTCATGTTTACCGCGCGCGCGGGGCTGTGGGAGGCCCAGTCGGCCGTCAAGTGGCTCGAGCTGTCCTCGGTGGGTTCAGAGCCGCTGCTGGCCTCGTCGCTGTGCCCTGAGCGTTTTATCTCGCGGTATGCGGCGGGGGAGATTGATGATTTTGCGAAGGTGGTTTGGGGGTGTGCGGTGGGTAAGGATAGGATGCAGTGTTGGATTGATGGTACGGCGGGGGTAAGTAGGGTTTAGATGGTGTAGTTTATTCGAGGTGTAATTCGGTATATGTCTCGCTCAATGCCTAACTTCTCATAATGGTGATGAAAGGTGTTGTGGTGACTAAGACGTGTTTCTACCAGCTCGACCTGAAGGAACCCGATTCAGCACGTTCACTAAAGTAATATTATATCCGAAAACAGTTGGTAGCTCCTTGCTGAAAGGGATTCCATTGTGAATTAGCCATGGCAGGAAACATGCGGTCACCGGCGGACAATTTGCGGATGAGTTGCGGAAGACTTGCGGAAAACCTGCGGAAGACTTGCGGGAGTGATGATGATACCCCAATACACTTCGAAACCCTAGAGACATGATTTCAAAGCAATGCTAGAGGAAGTCTGGCTCACGGCGATCTCTGTTGCCCCTATAAAGTAGGTATTCTGCCACGTCTAAACGCTGATGTTCCCAACTCCCACTCTCAACCATCCGTTCACATCACAACACAATAAACACTCACCCTATCCGCCCCTTGTCAACATGGCTTCCGCTCGTCAGGCCCCCCAAATTATTCTCGGCACACACACGGTAAGTCGTTAGGTTTCTCGTTCGCCTAGACTTATTATCTTCTAACATATCCGGCTTCCTCCAGGTCGGCGATGTTACGGCGCTCCCTGGCGTCATTCATATCGACAAGGTAGAAGAGGTCCAAGCCTTGCTTGACGAGTTTTATAGTCGCGGTTACAGAACTATCGACTCAGCACGCAACTACGTGGGCTCCGAGGACCGTCTCGGTAAGGCCGGGGCTGCCTCTCGGTTCACCATCCATACCAAGGTCCTCGATGGCACTCCCGGTTCCCACGAGCCGGCCAAGATTGAGGCGAGCATTAACCAGTCGCTTACTGACCTCCAGACTTCGGCTACGGAGTCCATGTTCCTGCACGTTCCCGACCGTCAGACGCCCTTTGAGGATGCTGCGGCAGCCATGAACAAGGCCTTCCATGAGGGCAAGTTCAAGAGGTTTGGGCTGTCCAACTACACTGCCAAGGAAGTACAGCAATTCCTCGATATTTGCGAGGAGAAGGGTTATGTCAAGCCCAGCATCTACCAGGGCAACTACAATGCCATCATGAGGGGCGGCGAAAAGGAGCTCATCCCGCTCCTCCGCAAGCACAACATCTCCTACTTCGCCTACAGGTGAGTCGACACTAGCCTTGGCTGGGTTGATGCACAATCGAAGGAAGCCGAAACTAACAAGAAGAACACTCACAGTCCCGGAGCAGGTGGTCTGTTCTCGGGCCACGCCGGAAACTCTTCCGCCTCAACGCGCTGGAGCAACGATGTAAGCAGTCCTTGTACCCCCAACAGCAAACACCCACCATCCACCCACCACCTTTCTAACAAAATCCACCAACCACCCACCCAGAACCACGTAGGCAAGCGCGCCCTCGAGTTCTACACGCGCCCCTCCACCGACGACGCCGTGGCCACGGTGCGGCGAGCCGCCGAGAAGCACGGGGTGAGCGGGCACGCGGCGGCGCTGCGCTGGACGCGCTTCCACTCCCAGCTGGACGGCCAGCACGGGGACGCCGTGGTCTTTGGCATCCGCACCATACAGCAGCTGCAGCAGTCGCTGGATGCGTTGGAGGCGGGACCGCTGCCGGATGAGCTCGCTGATGCGATCACGGCCGTGTATAAGTCGTTTGAGGGTGAGGAGGAGCCGACTTTTCATATGTAGGGTGGTTAGGTGGAGGTTTGGTTGGATATCGTGTTATGTCTGGTGTTGTCTCGATACGCAAAACTATGACTTGGAGTCCCCAACGTCTACCTAGTTAGACTCCCCCGGGTGGATAGGACCTAGCTGATATTTCATTGATCATGCTCTTCAATATCCCGTCTATCCTCTTTCTGGCCGTAGGCCCGTAACACACCTCCCCTTGGAGAAGAGTTCAACTTTCAAGGAATAACACGCTTAAAATAACCATCGGGATGCTATAAAGAAGCGAGTTCAGAGGATATAAGGAAACTCGGATTTGAAGTGAAGATGAACGAACAGGCCCTCGCGGCTCACACTTCGGCCGGCGAATGTGCTTGGTGTTGCTGGATTCAGTGGCACGTGAGGAGGTCAACCCGAGGAGGCTTACAAAGCACGTGCTCCTTGAGGAAAACCCACCTTGCCCTGACAGCCAATGAACCAAGAGTCAAATGGTGCAATCCGCGCTAGTCCCAAATCGGCTCTAGTCTAGAAAGGCTGCTCACAACGTCGACGACGTCAACCTCTTCCCTCCCTTTTCTCCTCTGTTTTCTTCTCCTGGCGTGTCATCGGCCCTTGACAACCATCGCCCTCGCCTGAGCTTTTCAGCGGTGTCGCCATGTCCGTTTTTGCGCGAGAATTCGACGAAACCACTCTCAGCAGCACCAAGTGGCCCCCGTTTCCGTTTTGGGAAGACGCGCTGGATTCGCTGGATTTCGCTGGATCTCGCTCGAATGCGGCACTCACAGACGCATTTCATGAGCAAGTGTGCTCGGCGACGTTGGACATTGTGTGCGAAAGGGGAAGTAAACATCTTATTCTGTTATCTATTGGGCATATTATATGGTAGTATGATCCTCATCCCTCATCCCAACCCCAAACTCCGCTGGCAAAGTTGCCTGTACCGCAAAAGCCGGACTCGCTCTCCCCTTTCATTCCCATCACAACCTTTTCCCGTACGCGGAGAAGTATCCGCAGTTCTTCACATGGCTCTTTTTCCCTGTCTCAACATTGAAGATGTGGCAACCCCCTTGGCAACGTTGGGCGGAGTATACAAATGTAGGGACACAGCGAAGCCGCTGCCCTGGTTCGAGACGCGGTGGACACCCAACTCGTCCGCCATGTACGCCACTTCGTTCTCCTTATGTACCTTCTCCGAGATGACCCTCATCGGCTTCTCTGTCTCCCCTTCCGGGAAGTCATATCTCGTTTCTGTCAAGTCACCGTGGAGGATCTTCATCAGGCAGTGGGCGTTGCCGTGGTCGTGGATCGGGCTGCCCTTGCCGGGAGACCAAACGAGGACCAGCTGTTTTTGTCAGTCAGGGGCAAAGTAAACAAATGATGGGTTTCTCTTGTCTTGTTACTGGGGACCTACCAGGTTGCTCTTCCCGTTGCCCTCGTCGACGAGGTTCCTTGTGTACGCCCGGCTCTCGTCGCCCATGGCGAACTTGGACCACTCCCGCGGAGTCGAGTCATAGTCACGCATCAGCCGGGTCAGATGGTCGACGTCGACATCGTCTGATGTGAGACCAGACGAAGGTCCGAGGGCATCTTTCAGGGCGAGCACGAGGTCGTCAAACCGATTGGCGTCAATGGTGGCGCGGCACGCAAACGATGACGACACACTCGACACGGAGCTCTTGATGATACCGACCGCCATGGTGATGATCTTAGGGGTTATCGGCAACAAACCAACGATGCAAAAGAAAGACTCGATGTTGCGATTCCGATGACGCTGCGGGCTGGTGGATCCCGATCAAATTCAGTGGGTCGATGGATGCCGAAGGTGCCGGTTAGAGGTGTCTGACGACTGCTGTTGTCGTGATATCGGAGAAAAGTTGGTTTGGTGGATGCTTGATGATTGTTCGGATGAACGCATGGGGTTATGGTACGCTGCAAAGGATAAGAGTTGGAAATGGCGGTGTCAGAAAGGGGTCTGTCAACCGGCGTTGATGTGTTCCAAGGCGCTGCCAGGGTTCCCGGCGCCATAGCGCCGTTGGCGCCGACCTCGGTGGGGTCACCTGCGCACCGCAGCCATGTGACCTGCTGAGGCTCGGAAGGCGAGACACGAACCCAATGTGTGGATCAGCTCGGCGTGAATAACAGAAACTCCAATTGCAGTGCTGGCAACTGGCGATTGTGCCACTGCACGGCGCGGATCTCCTTGGCGTCATACGAGTCCAATTGAGTACATATTGGATTTACCGAGTTCAGCTGCGGTTTTACAAGACTTTTTTTCCGGAATTGGCATTCTCACTATTTTAATGAGACAATTGAAAGGGAGACTCTTTCAAGTCGACTCGTGGGCAGTGACTCGTGGCAGTGACAAAGAAACCATCGAGTGCGTCGATATTACATGGGCCAGTTGAGCTTCGTCACACCTATTCCATGTCGCATATACGCTCCGCTCGTGTTTTGAGATTTTGGGCACAAATAAGCCAATAGGGGAGATATCCGGACTCCTTAGAAGCGGATATCGTCGGGGGATATACATACATACAGATCTACCACCACCAACCCTTGCGCGATAGACCGATTGTGTTGGGAAACTAAGCCTTGTTTTTCCGCTTGTTTCTTCACTCACCCAGTCACCTCTCCGTAGGGCAGGTCCCGATTCTCGAACAGACGCCTCAAGGACGCGCCGTCGACTCCCCAATGCATGCAGGTTTGTTTCATTGTTTCACCAACGAACGCATCCATCGCACCCGCGTCCTCTCGCAGTCAAGAAGATAAGAGACACTCACTTCAATTCATCTCATAATCCATCCATCTACCTACGATATCATATCAAACCACTGGGAAAAAAACCCTAACAAGCCCAACCGAACCCAATCCAACTCGTCGGCTATCGACTCGTCCCATAAACGTGTCACCGATCCTCCAACTCCAACCCCCCATCCTCATCCCCCCGCAACTCCTCCGTCCCATCCAATATCCCATGCCCATTCCTCCCACGCCCACCCCCTCCACTCCCCGCAGCAAAATCACGATCGCCCTCCCCGCCCTCCCACGAATCCCTCAACCTCACCCTCCCACCACTCACCCGCCCCACCGTATCCGACACCCACCCGGCGGCCGCCCTAATCATCGCCCACACCCTCTCCTGGCCTTCCTCCTCCATCCTCCTGAGATCCCCGTCGCGCGGGTGCGCGTGCAGGTGCTCGGCGGCCTCGGCCTTGACCTGGTACTTGAGGCAGTCCTTGACGGTGACCAGGCCCGTGAGGCGGCCGCGGTGCTCGATGAGGATGACGCGCGGGCCGATCTTGCGGAAGAGCTCCATTACTGTTTCTAAGGGTAGGCGCGGGTGGGCGGTTAAGGGGGTGGGGTCGATGTAGGGGGTGAAGTCGATGGTGGTGGAGGCCGAGGTGGCGTAGTCGAGTGGGGGGCCGGGGGCGGAGGGGGTGGAGGGGGAGGTGGTGAAGAGGGGGTTGGGGGTGGCGGTTGTGGTGGTGGCCGAAGGGACGGCAAAGGTGCATTTTGCTAGGGGGCTGAGGGTGCGTTCGCGCTTGGCGCGGTCGACGGCGTAACGAAGCTCGGTGCGGCCGATGTAGCCGAGGAGGAGGCGCGAGGTGTCGTCTTCGACGATGGGGAAGCCTTGGTAGTTGTCCTTTGTGAGGAGCCGTTCGACGGCTTTGAGGGTCATGCCGGTGGAGGGGATGGAGACGACATCGGCGATCATGGCCTGCGAGACGGGGACGCCGAAGTTGTGCTCTTCTTTATGGTCGAGATATGGAAAACCGCTGAACCAAATCATGCGGTCCGCGATCCCGCCCTTGCCGCAGAGCTCGCTGACGGCTTTGGTGACGCCGACGACGATCATGGTCGGGAGAATGTAGGTGAGCGCGCCGGTTAGCTCGAACATGATGACAACGACGGAAACGGTAATGTGCATAATGCCGCTGAGCGCCGCGGCAGCACCGAGGAACGCGTATGTCCCGGGGGTGATGCATGGGACATCGGGCTCGCACGCGGAGAAGAAGACGCTCTTCGGGTTGGCTTCGTGGATGGCTTGAACGATGATTCCCACGGTTCGCCCAAATGATGCGCCGATTGCCATAGAAGGCACAAAGATGCCGGCCGGAACTTTGCAGCCATAAGATATGATAACGAAAAAGATCCTAATGACGGTGGCTAGGAGGAGGGAGACAACGTTCCCGAAGCGGTGCTTGGGGTCACACAACCCATGGTAGTCCTCTGCGCCCTCGCATTCTCGGAAAAGGACTTTCATGCTCTCGGTCATCTCGATCCGCAGGAAAGCATTGGGGTAGCAGACAATAGCGGTGGCGACAGCCAGCAGCGTCGCCTCGAGGATGGCGTAGTTTGTCAGGTACTTCTTCCGAAACGCCTGAACCCTGAGGTTCCATTTCATCACAAAGGCACCGTACAGACCACCGAAGATACCGATGATAATGTAGAATAGGACCTCGAAGAAGTGCCATGACCGGTCATACTTGACCTGGAACATGACCAGCTGGCCCGTTCGGAAGGGGTTCATGGCGGCCAGCACCGCCGTCGCAACCAGGGCGCAAAAGTAGCTGCGCCACAAGGTTTTGAGGGGGAAGTAGCTCGACATCTCTTCGAGCGAGAAGAGCACGCCGCCTATGGGGCTACCGAAGGCGACAGCCACACCGGCGGCAGCGCAGGCACTGAGAACCTCGCGGGTTTTGGACGCATTCCGACGGTATTTGGCAAAGAGCCTAGAGATAACGTTTCCGGTACAGACGGCATAGTGGACACTCGGCCCCTCTTTTCCGACAGAGAGCCCAGACCCAATGGAGAGGGGCAAGGCTAGAGACTTAATGACCAGTGTCCAGAAGCCGAGGAAGCCTTTCATGACGAAGCCGGCAATGATGCACTTGATCTCGGAAATGCCCGATCCCGCGGCGTATGGGGCATATGACTTGACGAGAACGGCAGCTGTAGAGGCGAACAAAGCCTAATGAGGTAGTCAGCTCACGACTTCGGGCTATATCTGTCTTAGAGGGGTCGGACCGCAAAGATTATATATATGATGTAGTTGACGGGTTCGATGATGGTCCATCGGTGCCAGTCGGCGCATCCTAGCGAGTGTAAGCAGGGTGTTCCGAACTGTGGCGGGTATCGGCTAGGCCATAACATAGCCCACGGCATCTTTACCATTCTCTTCGCCCCAGCAACAGAAGTCCTCGTTCAGGTAGAATTTGGTGGAGCAGTAGCCGAGCTTGATGTCGGCCAGCCATTCAGTAATAATGTTCAATAAGCCAGCATTCAGCCCAATCGCGGCGCCAATGATGGTGACGACAATCCATCCCTGGGCCGCATCGTAGGCTTCCCGTATCCGCTGCCTCCACCCCGCACCATAGAGGCCGGCCTGTCGCTTCCTCCGCGCCTTTCTGCGCAGCTGTTCCCGGGCAGCATCCTGGACCCAATCTTTCTCGTATTAGCTTGGGGGTTCGAGTTGCTCAACTGCGACGACGACGACGACGACGATTGGAAGTTGGCGCATACCGATGGTGGTGAAGTCCTGAAGAGAGAGGTCTTGGTCAGTGACTGCGACTACAATGCGGAAGGGGAAAAAGGGAGTAGGTCCAACCTCGTAGCGTTTGATCTTTGCAATCTCCTCCTCTATTTGGTGCTGGGCTGCTATGCCCCCTCCATCCTGGGTCTCACCTCGCTCGGCGACGGAAACAGCCGAAGACAGTCTCGAGCTCACTGAAGGTCGTCGCACCGGCTGTGGGACTACCGAGAGGGATGTGGAGCGCGATGGAAAATTCATGGCGCCCTGTGGCCGCCGTTTGGGTGTCGTCTATGTGAGCGGCATTTGGGTTTCGCGCTTTGGAAGACGACGCAGCTGTTTAATCGCTTCTCGAGTTTCGCATTGTATCGGCGTTCGTTACTTGCAGCGAGGCTGACGTCCCGCCTCGTCCTTCCCATATTGCCTCATCCGGCATAGCGTCTTATCTGATAAAGCCTTCGAGGGACATACTTTGTATGATACGTATGTATTAGATTTCTCTTGTTCTTCAATTTCTTCGAGATTGTTGGGAATGTGTAGGCCAATTCTAGCGGGAAAAGATAGAATTTACCAATTATGAAGCTCACTCGTTCTCGACATTATTTTGGTTTTTTCAGAGCAAGCAACCGGTCCTCGAGTGCCAAGACCTCCAGGGGTTTGCATCACAGCGCGTTCTCACGCGTCCACTTAAATGGCCTAGCCGGGCTCCATTCCTCAACTTCATAGACTTGAATTATTTCACCTTTGGCCGCTTTGCAGCTCGAAACCATTCTTTTTGGCAACCCATATCCCATCGACTCCAAATCCACGATATCTACATCTCAAACTCTAGACACCGAGAGAAGCATACCAAGGCGATTCTCGACTGGACCCGTTATTACGAACACCATTTTATTGCTTCTCTCACTCAATCTTTATCCAGGACTCGTCTCTCATCCGTAGCACACAATGCCGTACAACACCACGGCAATCCCTCCCCGGAAGGAGGTGACCGGTCAAACCCAGCTACCGCGTGAGCATCACTCCCTCTCGGACCGACTATCAACCTTCACTCACACCCTCCCAGTCACAAGAGTCAAGAAGATCATTGCAGTCGACCCTGACATCGCCGTCTGCTCCAACAATGCCGCCTTTGTCATTACTCTGGCAACAGTAAGTCTTGATTCATTTTATTATTTGACCCAGCCATTGACACATGTCTGTAGGAGATGTTCGTCCAGTACCTCACCGGCGAGGCCCAGAACATGACCAAGCTGGAGCGGAAGCCGCGGCGGAACATCCAGTACAAGGACATGGGTAAGTCAAATTCGCTGCCTCTTTCTTTCCAAGCCAGGTCAATTTCTGACCAAAAACCAGCAAACGCCGTGACCCACCAAGACAACCTCGAGTTTCTCGAGGACATCATTCCCAAGACAACCTCGTACAAGGAAGTCAAGAGCAAGACGGCCGCCGCCCGCGCCAGGGTCAGCGGCGAGAAAAGTGGTAAGGCCGCTACTGCTGCTGCTGCTGCCGCCGCCGCCGAGAATGACCGTCCGACAGAGGGCCTGCCCAACGGCAAGAGGCCGAAGTCTATCATGAACGGCACCGCCTCTCCTGCCAACGGTCTTACCCGAGTTGGCGTGCTCTCTTCGGACGCGATAGACCCCAACGACCAGCTAGAGACGGAGATGAGGCAGGCGCAGCAGCAGGACGAGGATGTGGACATGACGGGTTAGAGGGCGGCGTATCATTGGTGGTTTGGTTTGGAAGTAGGTTGAGGGTAATGACGGCGCTTATTTTGCCATTATATACTACAAGAACGCTGAAGGAAGATTTTTTGTGTTCATGGTCATGAACAAACCCGCACATGACATACCCGCCACCAAATCATGTAACTCACTGCTCCATCTCGTCCTCCACCATAATCCCAGGCGGCAGCCGTCCCTCGTTGAGTGCCTTCTCCAACCGAATGATCTCCTCTAGGCTGTCCGCATTCTTGATCAACTCCTGCAGCTTCTTGCGCTCCTTGTCGGTAAGCTTCAGGCGGGAGAGCTTCGACCCTTGCCCACCAGCCGGGCCGTTCGCCGAGCCCACATCGAATGTCTTGCTCTTCACACCCATGATCTATCCCTGAATTAGTACCCCTCCTATCGTATGAGAAGCTGTTGTTGCACCCACCTGTGAAGCCAACTCGGTCGGCGCCTCAGTCGAGCCAAACAACTCCTTCGCCTTTGCCCGCTCGGCATCCTTGACCTTTTGGTAATCGAGAAAGCGAACCGTCGGGCAGCGCCAGAGAACCCAATACCGATAATGCTACACCACCACCCAAAGGCCCCGATCAGCACACACACTCTCCGACCAAATATTGATAAGCCCGCCAGGAAACAAAGCATACCTCCTTCTTCGTCACGGGATTATCCACCAGCACCAGGTGCGTCAGCCTCGCAAAGCGCGCGAGCACGTCCAGATCCGCCAGCTCGCCGAGGCTGTTGCCCGCCAGCACGAGGTTGCGGAGGTTGGGCACGGCAGCGGGCAGGGAGGGCTGGACGGCGGCGATGCGGTTGCGGGCGAGCAGCAGGGTGCGCACGCGCGGCGACAGCGGGAAGTTGCCGAGTACTTGGATGTCGTTGTCCGTTAGGTCTATCGCGTCGTGGGGCTGTTGCGTGGGAGGCGGGGGGAGGCCGTGGTTAGTAGGGTGACCACCTGAGTTGATAGGGAGGATGGAAGAAAAAAAAAAAGGACTTACGCCGGCAACGCCCAGGTTCTCAATCGCGGGTATTCTGTGACCTGTATGCGGCGCGAAACCAAAGATAAACGCAACGTTGAGATAATCCGTCTTTCATGGGCATGGTATTCACGGCTCGGAGCTCTCTTTGGAAACAAAGATCAATGTGCAAGTATCTGCTCTTTTCAACGCACCTCGGAGATCCAGCTCCCGCTCCTTGAGCGGGTTGAGGTAGGAAAGGGAGTTGTTGATGAGGTCTGCCGTGAGCCTCATTTTGGAGTACTTGTTTTCCTCTTGTTATTTATTGCTGGTTTTATTCGGTCTGTGGGACTTCGTTTTGAGGGGTTGATACGGCAGGCTGTTAAAACGAGTCGGTCGTGGCAGCCACGGTGTCGTCGTCGTCGATATCGTTCGTATCGGTGCTGTCGCGGTTTCAAATGCGAATCCAAGTTCGCGATTTCTGGATCGAGTTCAAGATCCACAAGGCTGAGGTGGGAAAATAAGGTGGGGCATTCTTTGCGTGACCCTAACCCGAACAACTCTCGGTGTCCCTTGGGGAATGTATTAACTATTCCTATCGGTGTTGCTCGTCACTGTCCCAGGTTCATCAGGCATAGGAAACCATGGACCTTTCACGATAATATCAACATAGCCCTAAATATACTATATTCCACTCATTCCAATAACTAAAACAAAACATAAACCCAGGCACGCCATGTTACACCTCCCCGCCTTTCAACTCCCATCACCACTTTGTCTAGGTGTGACTGTGCAATATCCATCCCTTCCCCAACTCACTGGAACACAAACACCACCCCACTCCTATCCACCGAAACAGTCATCACATAAGGCGACTCCAGCACCGCCACATCCACCACCGCATCCAGGTGACTCCTCAGCAACTCCTGCTCCTCCAGCGACATGACCGTCGACTTGGGCGCGCGATGCCTCCGACTGCTGCGCCCAGGGGCCGCGCCCCCAGACACAGGCGTGCCAGCACCAGACCCGGAGACGGGCCCACCGACCAGCCTCGGCCAGCGCTCCGTATTCAGCGTCATGGACGGGGTCGGGTGGCTGGCCGTAAAAGTCGGCTTGCCCTCGTCCGGGCGCAGGCCGCTGAACACGACACTGTTCTCGACGCGCAGCAGGTCCCAAAAGCGTAACTTCTTGTCGGCGCCCGCGGTGACGATGAACGCGTGGCGCACCTCTTTGCCTTCCTCGACCGCGCCCGTGCCCACGGCCATGGCGCGCACGCCGCGGTCGGCGTTGCCCGTGGCGGCGGGTTCCAGGTCCGTCGCGAACCGGCCCAGCATGCCCTCGGGCCGGTCCTCGTCCACCTCCCAGGCCTCGTAGCCCTTGGGGCCTTCCTTGTTTCCCCCGACGCGGTAAATCTCGCGGCACAGCGTGCGCTCGAGGTCCCAGACCGTGACTTCGCCCTGGCCCGTACCACCCGCGACACAGATCCATCGACCGCGACCCTTAGTCGGGTGGATGGACAGGCGGTAGATGGAGCCCTTTCCCGGCACGCCCCAGGCCTTGAGGCGCATCTTGAAGCGGAGGTCCCACAGGTCGAGCACGCCGTGCGAGGTGCCGAGGCAGAGCCAGTTGCGCTTGCGGTCGACGCAGAAGCAGGTCGGTGTGCCGTGGTGGACCGGGTTGTCGAGCTTGTAGAGCAGCGTCATGGTGCGCAGATCGATGCCGCGCACCACCGACTTGTTGGTCGCCAGGATCAGGACCGAGTTGCCGTCCTGCTTGAAGTGCTCGCACCACACGGCCACCTCGCCCTCGACGAGCTGGTACTCGCGCAGCAGGCGGAGCCGCGGGTAGCGGAAGCTGGCGCCGCTGAGGATGGTGTCGACCTTGACCACGTGCACGCTGCCGTCGCTTGCGGAGCTAACGAAGCTGTGCGTGTTCTCGATGAAACAGAGCGCGAGCACCCTGGCGCCCGGCGCGTGTTTGTGTGTGAGTCTCGATCGGTGCGTGATGTTGCGCTCGAGCCGGGCCGTGTCCCAGACCTTGACGCACCCATCGTCACCCCCCGTGAGGAAGAACTGGTGGTCTGGAGAGACCACAATCCTATTGATTGCCCCGACATGCTCCGAGAACGTGGCCACGAGCTTGCCGGATGGTTTCCATGCATCCTCCCTTGCCGGTTGAGATCCCGTCGACTTGCTCGACTTCAGGCGGCTGATGGGCGTCACCATGGGCCCGTAGTCGTAAACGTCATGCGGGTAATTGTCGACATACATCTCGTCAAGCATCTTGAGGATGTTGGGGTCATTGCCAATGTATGTATGGTTGGCACGTAGCCGTGTTTTTGCGTAGACCAAGGCGGACTCTGTATCAGGCTCTGAGGACTTGGGCGCAGGAGCTTGTCTAAAGGGACCTTCCACTTCGCCAAAGGCGTTCGTCTCAGTGGTGCCGGTTTCTGGCCCGGACTTACCGCTGTCCTTTCTGTTCATGAGATTGATAGCGCTCGATTGGTGCCGCAAGCCCCTCCTCGTTGCATACGGAGCATCCTGCACCGATACATCGTCATCCACCGGCGACAAGGTAGACGCGTTGCCGTGAGTATGGGATGTCCGCCGGGATATGGCCTTTGCAGCTTCCCCTCCAATTGTCGAAGAGCCAGGCGAATCATCCTCTAGGGGCCGTCTACTATCTGTGGACATGGGTGAAAGATTATCCCGGCTCCCGAGACGGGTCCGGTGGTTATTCAAGGCCGCTCGCCGCTTCTTGCCGACAGGGTCGTCAATCGACATGGATGCGTCGAGAAGCGCATCTTTGATGGTTCGTGGCGCACTCGGGTCTTGCTCCGGAGTGGCCACAGGCTGGGCGGGTGATTCTTCGACGAATATCACGGTCTGGGGCATGATGCCCAAGTCACGAGTCGAAATGATGTTGTTGAGCGCAGTCGTACCCCCTGTGTCTTGGCCCGCCGAGTCCCTCGTCTTGATCTGGCTTAGTTGCCAGATAAACTCTCTCAGCGCGAGTAGTTTGGGTTCATCTTCTGGAGCAAGCCCAAGATTTCGCAACTTGTTCAGCCATTGCTCGTCTTCCTCGTTCCGCGTTGTCTTTGTCAACAATTTGGAGCTTGAATCTGCTCTGGACGACGAGACAGGCTTTGAGACAGCATCTCGAAGTTTCCTAAAAGGTTTCCAGAAATCGCCCCTATCCGTCTTCGATGCCCAGAGCAGGGCTTGGTCAAATACAGACCGTGACAACGGCTTCTGAAGCGCTTCGAGCAGGTCGAGCTCAGAAAACGCCGGCAGCCTATGTGGTTTGAGGTAAGGCACCAACTGCGGTAGCACCTGAACCCTGAGGTAGGCTGGACTCAGGAAGCGCGTACCAGCCGAGACGAACTCGGCGGCGGACTCGCGAATCCAAAGATTGGGGTGCATTGTGAACGGCCCAATCCCGCCTACCAGCCCAAGATAGGTGTGCTTGGTGAGGAGGCCGATATTCGCTAGTTCTGCTAGTGAATGAAGCGCCCCCTGAACAACATGCTCCTCCGGATCGGTGATGGCCTGGACCATGAGAGGCAGCATGAACTTTTCTAGGTTATTGCTCCCCAAAAACGCCGAGATGCCAACGATCGTGTCGAAAAAGGCACACTTGAGCATCCAGTCCCGGTCATTTAGGTAAGTATTTAAATGTGTAAGAACGATGTCGTTAGCCTGAAGGGCGCCGAAAAAGATGCACAAATCAGGGACCGAGGTGAGAAACGCCCGTCGAACGAAAGGATCTGAGTCCTCAATAAGCGTCTTGGTATGAACCTCAAACACCTCGACCAATTCCCGGCGGGCGTTATCAAACAGTCCAGCGAACGGCGTCTCCACCTCGTTCCCGGGTTCGACTTCGGGGTCCGCCAAAGCCGCTGTCCCGTCTGCCCGCAGGGTCGCAGCCATAGCGAGAAACCGGTCCGCAGAGATGGCCAGCTTTCCGAGACACGAAGCGTACGTTGCCCTCACAATGGGGCAGAACGTCCTCTGCGTATCCAGCAATAGTGGTTCCATGCGAGGCATGACGTAGTCGAGAAAGATCTGGGAGTTCACGGGGGTGATGACCTTGACAAGGTCGAGAAGTTGTGTGATAGCCCGAACGGCGGAGACCACCACCACGTCGTTTTTGTCCTTGAGCAGCGCGACCAAGTATGGTAGAACGCGGTCCAGTTTCGCCTCGTCGGTCAGCCGCTCAGCAAAGGCCAGCAATATATCACAGGCTTTGACCCTCGGAGCAGCGTGGGCAGTGTTCCGGAGGGATGACACGACCAGAGTCAGAAAGATAAGCGTGCCGTCGTCCGCCGATGGCTGCTTATCAGGGGAGACATAGTGCTCGTTGTTTGGGATGTTTAGACGTACGGGAAAGTTCCGTAAACCAAGTCTCGGGGAAAGCTGACGCTCTCGGCGCGGTTCTCATCGTCATGGTAGCCGAGGAAATAGGATATCTTGTCGAAGTCTAGCCACACTCGCTCAATTCTCTGGTCTGCTTCACCAATATTCCTCGCAATGCCCCCGGCAGAATATTGAGCCGACGAAAGGTCCGTGATCAGCTCCATGTACTGGTGCAGGAAGCTGTAAAAGTATTCCGGAAACACCTTGCCCTTCCAGAAGTCCAGGTACTGCTCGGCCGAGTATCGCTTCTGCGGATCCAGCTGGATCATCTGTGTGATCATTTCTCGCAAGTCCTTGTCAGGAATCTTGCTGAGATGTGTTATTACGGGATCGTAATCACCCTTCCGGTACGAATAGAGCTGGCTCAAGCTGAAAATCGGGGTCTCGAGAAAGAGCTCGGCAATGACACAGCCGACGCTGAATACGTCCATGGCCCAGGTCACCTTCGCATTTGGGTCGGCTTCTTCACCAGGCGGCAAGAATCTCTCGGGTGCTAGATAGCATGTTCTCCTGCCAGATGTGTCAAAAAATACGGAGAAGTCTCCTGGATTGTCCTCGGGGAGCATGACGCGCTTGAAGGACGAGGCAAAATCAGCGAGGTATAGCCAGTTCCACGACGTCACGAGGATATTTTCGGTTTTGATATCGCCGTGGTAGACACCCTTGCTGTGGCAGTCGCGGAGGGCGCACAGGAGCTGGAACGCCAGCCATTTCTTTTCGATGTCCTCGAGAAACGGCCGGGTGCTGAGGCGGTCGTATAGGGAGTTGTAGAGGAACTGCCGAACGAGGTACCCGTTCGTCTCGGTTTCGATGGCGCGTTGGTAAGGCAGCGCATTCGGCACGTCGTTCAAAACCCGTCGCTCGCCTGGAGTACCAGATGGTCATCAGCACTGGTTGCGGTTACGACAGTCAGGGCCGGCTTTGCTCACGGATGATGGCTTGCTTGTATTCGTCTAATGACATGGGGTACGGCTTGACGAACACCTTGGCCAGCACGACACCCTCGTGGTGCCTAGCCCGGACACTCTTCATAAATACACCGGTGCCGACGGACCGCTCGTAGACCAAGTCTGCGAGCTCCGGCACGTCGATGCCGGCACCCCCCGCTCGGGGGGTTGCAAGAGAAAAGCCCTGACCCATTGTTGGTTATTTCGCTCCGTTCCACCTCCAGCTATCCTACGTTCCGGCTACCTTGGGCAAAATGTCGGAACGATGTGGCGCATCTTGATCAAGCCTCGTTTGCCTGGCGGGTGGTATTCGCGATCGCGTAGAAATCGAAATCAGCAGTGCGTGAGCGCGGGCACGGGCGCGCGTGTGGCTGTGGCTCTTGTTGGTCCGGTAGTTAAGCGTTTGAGCGGTAATTTGATGTCGGCGATGGAACCCGCAACTTGGGTGCCCTTGACAAGGGAGCAACGGCGGCGTCGAGAAAACCAAACCCAGCAGAGTACGGCATGTGAAAGGAGAGAGCTCCGGGCTGTGGTCAGAAGGTCCGTTCCTTGGAGCCTACCAGAATGGCGTCAGCCAATCGATCTCCATGGTAAAGATAAGATAAGCCCTGCCAGCCGCAGCCCCACCAAAAGAAAGCTTGGCGCTCCTGTGGGAGCCTGGGAAGTGGGAAACTGGAGCTTGGTTCCGATTCGAGTTGGTGGTTCCACTTCAATGGTCGTACTTCAAACTTCATCGATGGGATTTATTACTATGATGTTAGGAAGAGTTGAAATGGAAGAGCAGGGAACCACTATATCAATATCGAATGGCAGGTCTGTGGTATCTTGATTGTTTAGGGGTATCTGAGAACCAACACAATGAGGAAAACTTGTTTCGTGTGCTTGACATGGGCACGACGTCTATCGATCCAGTCAAACCTTAGGAAATCATCACATCTAAGCAACCAGCTTGTCTATTCCTTTGTGTGTCTAACTAAGAAAAGGTTGTCTCTCTAGGAGACCAAGAATATCTGCAGAGTATCTCCATGTGGTTCGTCTTGAAATGTCGCGGACCTGCTTGCTGTCAAGGTGGGTGCTGAGTATCTGTGGCTTGTTTGCCCCTTTCTCTATGGAAACACCTGCCTTCTTCGCAATACAACCAAACTCAAAAGCCACGCCATGCCGCAGGAGACTCCGGATCGCAAATCTGGGTATATAAAACAGAGAAATACAAGGCCATGCATGCTGCCGTGAGCGAGGCAATAGAAACTGGCACATCGCCGTGGTGGGATTCGGGGGCGAGAGTGACAGGTCTAGAAACCGGTGAATCGAAACCGCCAGGGGAGAAAATCAGAGCGCGTCCTAAGCCCCAACGCCGTAGACAATGCCGCACGAAAGCAGGGAGGCGTTCATCGAGCATAATCGGAAAATGTAATCGAGAATTAGGTCATCATCATTAAGCCGCGCTCCACAAGTTACGCCGCCGTCATGTACGGATTCGCGCTGGACGTGTCGGTCGAGCCGTCGCCGTCAATGGTCTTCTTCCAGTGCTCCGGCGAGCACACGCAGACCAGCGGGAATGCTTTGATTTCGCCGCTGACGGGCGGCGACTCGTCGCGCGCTCTCCCTGATGTGTTCGACACTCCGCTGTCCCGCTGGGCTTGCCGGCGGGCCTCCCACTGCTCTGCGCGCTCGTCCACCATGACGCCCGTAGCCCAGCCATCGTCCCAAATGCCCACAACCTTGAGCATATCGCCACGTTCCAGCAGGAACTCATCGCCAGCCCGCGGCTGGTACGCCCAGAGAACGGCAACTCGGTCGCCGGGGTGAATGTCGTCCTGGGAATAGTAGTCTTTGAAGAATGGCAGCTGCTCCGATTGCTGACTCGATATCCCTTGAGGGGAAGAGATACCGCCGGAGCTGGGCGACTGGGGATCCTCACCCGCCAGCACCGAACCGCTCGAAAGAGACCCGTTCCTCCTCAGCATTGTCGGGGGTGGTCGGAGCACACCTGTGCCGCGCTCAGATGGCGGGCTAGAGCCGAACCCATCAGAAGATGAATGGTCGTCGCCTCGCCTCCTGCTCCCACGATAACCTGCCGCGGTTCCGGGGATCGAACTGTGCATGTCCCGGGCCGTGTGACGGGATGGCGAGTCGCGGGAATGGCCTTCGAGGGCAGACATCCGGGCGATCCTACCACCAGGCAGCACCTCAAACCCAGCCGGTGCGTTGGTCTGTCCCATCTGTGATGGTGGCCCATGTCGAGCGGGTGATGGCTGGTTAAAGACGCTTCCGTTTTGGCTACCGCTTCTCCTCCTTCGATAAACAAGAAATCCGAAAATAAGTGCCGCGATGAGGCCGACGCCCAAGACCGAGCCGACAACAATGCCGGCAATCTGCCCTCCAGATAGACCCCCCGAGGAATCGTCATTCGGATCCGGTGCCGCCGTTGCTGTAACCGTCGGTAAAGTGATGGGTGTGATCGTGGGGAGGACAACTCCGGCGCAGCGCGTCTCAGCATCGGCCCCGTAGCAACAGGTATCGGTCGAGTTGATTCCGCCCTTCGCACAATAGGAACACAGTCCCAAGGTACTGTTCGCATACCCGCAGTTGTCGGGCTCGTTCATTACGCCCGTGATGCAGTCTCGAGTCGATAATGAACTATCGGGAAGAGCGCAGTTGGTGAAATCGGCCCGAATCTGTGATTGCGCATCGCGGCTAGGGTTAGGGCAGAAGGAAGTGTCAGAAACGAGGTATGCCTCGGCCTGTGCATATTGGGCCTAGAGGTTATGTCAGTTAGGAACGGGCAGTCAGAAGTGAGAAAGCCTTACGCAGGTTTCGGCGCAGAGCGGGCGGGATTCTGCGGGCGCGAGACTGCAGGGTTCGATAGAATTCTGGATAATAGCATTACAGATTACCGAAGTCGTGAAGCGAGCGTAGACGTCGCTCGTGTTGGTGTAGTTGATCCCGTCACAGCCGAGCAGCACCGAAAACCTAGTAGAACGTTAGATTTTCATCGACCCGCATACTCTCCCAGAGAATTCGAGACTCACTTTTCCCGGATGTATTCTGTCTGCACATGGGACATCAAGAGCGCATCGAGCGTCTCAACGTTGGACGCAAATCGTAGGAAAGGGCTGCAAGAAAGTCAGCTATGGGAACCCTGCGGCAGGGGATGCCCAATTCACATACAACAACCCACGACATTCGCGTCTGTGGTAGACACGGACGATGCCTGGAAGGCAGAGCACGCCTTAGAGCCTTTGAGTGAGAGGCAGGACGACATGGTGGCGGAAGTAGTCGACAGGAAAACAAGCAGGATGATGCCTCTTGCGCCCGGTCGCGCTCGCCCCGTCCCGAACCGTCTCTAACCAGCGATAACCCCGCGCTCTTTGCTAGATTCCCTTCCAGTACCAACTCGATTGGTACCTCTCAGTTACCGGGGGTGTTGTTTGGTTGTTGCGTCACTGTGTTGTCACATTCATGGCCGTCCTCCAGTTTCCTAAGGTCTTCGGGCTGACGCGCTGTTCTGTCGGCAGCTGTGAAGCCGATTCGTGGTTGCTGTCGCACTATGACTTGGCCGCGCGACCTTGACAACGACGCGGTTTCCTGGCCGAGATACCCTCTGCACGACTGTGGGTGGTACCGAAGTGCAAACTCCAAAATCCACTTGTTTGCCCGTGGTGCAAGATTGCACACAGGAGATATGTGTACGCCAGCGGCAAGTTGAGGTCGATCTTCCAAGGCCAGCCCAAATTGCAACAGCACCGTTTGCTCCTGTTGACGAGATTATGCGGCTTTTCGGTCCCAAGTCGAGTCAAGGAAGCAACACTGGAAAGAGTCGTCAGTGGGCGAGGTGAGACGGTGTGGTGCAGGATCGCCAACGGCAGCTGCGGAAAGTGGACGCGAAAGGAGCGACTGCAGCAGCAGTTGAGTAGTTCTTATTAGGGGTGGGGAAGAGCCACGGCCCAACGAGGAAGTGAAAGTGAGTGTGGGTTGGTTGAAACGAATGTGAAAAAAAACGAGAGGAATTGGAGAAGTAGAATTGCCGCGCTTGGTAGGTAGTGTGGGAGGACCGTGGGTCCAAAAGTATCACCCCTCACAGAACTTGAAGAAGCGGGTGAAGAGAATCGAAGAAGAACGGGTGGAAGCGTGCAAGTTCGGGGCGTTCAGCAAACGACGCGGGAGGACTGGTGGCAGACCCACGATCTAATTTCGCTTCCCGTTCAGACTTGGGTGCAGCCTTCCCCCAAGAGGTTAGCACTCCCAGAGCCCCTGCTCGGTATTACCGCATTCATGCATGCCCAACGGACTGGTGTCTCAAACACCACCTTCAACGTCGGGACAACCAACGTCGAGATCCTCACGATATCACCATGGACGGAAGAGAATGGCGAGTGCATCAATGGCATGCAACCACAACTCATTGTGTACACAGTACAACACCATCCCGCCGCGAGCTTGAGAGGTTGAGTCGCATCATCATCATTATAGCCTACCCAGCTAAAGTTATCCGTGATCTCGACATGGCTGCTTCGTACCACACGACTATCAATAGCCAAGCCCAATCGCCAGATCTAGGCGATGTCTCAGTACCCCAGTGTTGGTCAGCGAATGGCTGATAACTACCGCCGTCAATCTGTCATGCATTTGGCAACCAGAGCAGATCTGTCATCTGGTTTTCATGAGAGCGACACGGAGAAGCTGTGTGCACTGACCGGTGGCTGAGCTCCGACGACTGCAACGCAACTCGGAACCTCTTTGAGAACCCTCGAGAAAAGCTGTGAAGAGGCGTCCTGGTAAATACTTCAAATAGCTGAATCGTCTGGTGTGTGTTGGGGAAACGCATGACTTGAAATCGCACAGGTCTTTTCTTTTTGTTTTTACACCACATATCACATACTGTGGGCGAAAACCTTTCGTTCCGTTTCTTTTTGCAATGCCGCAATTGGGAGCTTGGATCGAATTGGTGAGCTGGAGCTTCTGTCGTGCTGACCTGTGCATTGCGGAAAGCTATCCGAGGTGGGTGGGTCCGCACATGGGCTGTGGACCCCTCGCTCATCCAAGGGCACGAACTGAGTGGGTGGGGGAATCGCTGGAACTCGGCGAGTTTGAGGGTCCATTTGAGATCGAAACACAAATTCCCCGGTTCGGTTCCGAAACTCCAGACACAGCTCCTCGGGTCACCATCCACGGCAGCTGTACCACAATAACCACGGAGTACGGAGTGACAAAGACGAATGTCGTCTGTGAGCGTTGACCTCCTTGGGTTACCACTGGAAAGCCACCGCAATATAAATAAGCGCCCTACTATCACCTGGCAAATTGACTGGGCGATTGAGCGCGCATTGCATCAGGATACAGATCCTGACCGCGTGTAATTGGCGTCTGGATGGGTTGGGGCTGCAGCCACCAGACGCGGATCGGGAAGGGACAAACCAGGAGGCGCCTTGTGAGTCTCGATTGCCGAACCAGACCAGCCGCGTTTATCTCGCCGCATTCCCGCGCCCGCTCAGGCCGCCTCCCACCTCGGGCTCGTCCTGTTCGGCCAATCGGGGCAGCAGCTCCTCCTCCATCGTCAAGATATCTCGACGTCCTTCTTTCGATATTCGTACTCAGACGCATCAACCCCGATGCGTCTTGCCGCCTCCAACCCAAGGACCCAGCACCCCAAAATCACTGGGCGCCGAGGTTCGACACAACCTGACACAACTACCAAATTCCAAGCGGTAGACTGTCGCTGTTATTTTTGGATTGGGAGCTCCTATGCACTTCCATCGTTACAGCCAGTCACCGGGTGAAACATGCCAACCATGTCCTCCCCACGTGTGTCGAGTTTCCCATCGGCTCTCCCCCGTCGGGGACGGGTGATCCCAGGTTTCGACCTCCGCATTCCAGTATTGCTGGTAGCAAGTTACCTTCAAAGTCTCAAACATGCGGCGATCCTATGCCGCAACTGTCGGGAACTTCATGCAATCTGGCACTCATCCAGCCGTCCTCCCCCCGATTCTCCAGGTCGGCAATGCGAGAGTCAATGCAAATACTGCTTTCGGTGAAAACCCATGAAACAAGACGCTGCTCTCGTGTCCTGCCACAAACAAGAATATTGTTTGATGGTTCAGAAAGAGGTGGCAATCGGATTTTGGCGAGTACGCAATAGAGGTCGATCAATAACAAGTCACGTCGAGGGAGGATAATGACGGGCCGAGTTGTTTGATCTAAGCGCCCAATGGTTCCCCACGGGAGCACGAGTGCATGCCGAAGCAGTCATATAGTACTATGTTAACGTGTTTATGCCTTGTGTCGGAGAGCACCTGCAACTCATGTACAACTACAACCTACTTCGTGTTATACTTCAGTGGTAGGTTACACCGATGACTGTATTCTGGGACCCGCAAGAGCTCGGCCGCTTGCTAGAGTACCTAGGTACTAATTTATCTCATGACACAACTTTACCATCGAGCTGCTGTTCTTTGGGAGGGAAAACAAGTTCCGGGCTTAAGTGACCTCATATAAGGTCGTTAGCGATGGAATTACACCAACAACATACATGGGTTCAACAACTGTAGAAAATATGGAATCTCACTGAAATTGTCCCGGGTCACTAACATGGAAGTAATTGAACAAAAAGACGTCGAAATAATGACGCTACTTCTATAGAGTGAGGATTTTCGGTCCTTTGCCACTGGTCCGCACGGACTGTATCACCTACCCACCTACCTTCTTCCCGATACACATATATTATTATTATTCATACTCCGCTATGCCCTAAGGCGTGCCGGACCCTCAGCTATTTAATGTACAGGAAAACCGCGCCCTCGCGGGCCGGATGAAAAACCCATACCGACAGTTAAGGAAAGTACATGTGCGTGAGCCTGCGTATACAAAGAGAGGAGGCCTCCTGGCCTCCGAGGGAGGTGCGTGCTAGGCCGCCGCTTCAGCTCAAGCCTCCTGGCCAAACTGAACATCATCAGCCTCCCTGAGTCCATTAGCCATTCCAGGACCCTCCCCGCGAGCCGTGCCGATGTAGGATCAATACCGTGTAGAACAGAGTAAAAGTCCCGTCGCGTTCGAATATCAGTTCTCTCCCATCTTCGAGTCAGCGGTGGAGCCAAACACCACACCACCAGTGTTCGGCAGTCTCCCGTCCCTCGCCGCACTGGCAGGCGGCGTTAGGACCTCTGGGACTCCCCGTGTAAACAGAAAGTCCCGTAGGCCTACTGCCCCTGTCCGGATCTGGACCAGCAGAGAGCTCTTCGCCTTGCTCAGGCCGTCGTGTCGTCTTAGGGTTTCGTCCGGAACAGCGTCTCCGCTGATGGTCAAGGTCGTCCGCCGGTCTGATGCTCTCTGCCGTCTCCTTCCTTCAGCCACCTCGCTCTCCAGGCGTCCTCTACCACACTGTCCGTGTCTGCGGCTCCCCCCGTCCAGCGCGCGATCGTGCTCGCGGCTTTCTCCACTGCCGTGGGCTCCTGCAGTCCCACGGTTCGCGGCCGGCCCCTGTTGCCGCTCCTCGGGCGGAGCCTCTGCTGTATCTTGCGACAGGCAGTGAGAATGATCCCCCCTGCGGTCCTCTTGCCGCCCTGGCCGTCGTCCAGGTCGGTTCGCTGGAGTCTGGTTTCAAAGTCTGCAAGCCGTTTGTTGAAATACAGGTCTAACGGTGGCACCCACGTCTCCGTCTCGAGGTTGCGAATGGGAGTGGCTTTGAAGGCTCCCGCCACAATCCGCAAGCTTTTGTTCTGGACCTTCCCGAGGGCCCCGGTGATGCCTTTCCTTACCGGCTCGCCTTCCACGTCCGTGGGGATGTGGAACGACGATGCGCCATAGGCCAGCGCTGACCGGATGCACTTTGTGTACACTTCTCGCGCTTTGGCTAGCCCTGGTCCCCACGTTTTCGCCGCTATTCTCGACAGTGCGTAGCTCTGGGTCTTCATTTTCTTTTCCACCGCCGCAAGGTGGGCTTTCCAGTTGAGCTTCCGGTCCAGCCAGACTCCCAGGAACCTGGCAGACTCCGTCGGTCTGACGGGGCTGGTGCCCCCCCCTGGGTTGGTGAGGTTTAGCTCGTTTGTCCACTGCCGTCGTCCCTTGTTGAAATGGATGAGTTCGCTCTTTTCCGGGGCAAACTTCATCCCCCGACTGTCGGCCCATCGTAGACACGTTTCCCACGCCGCCTCTAGTTGCCGGACGTTAGCCTCGGGGTTACGACCAAATACCATGAGGTTGGTGTCATCCGCAAACCCCGCTATAGCCAAGTGAGGGTGTTCGTCTTTTAGCTGCTTGTATAGTGAGGAAATGTAGAGGATGAAGAGGACAGGGGAAAGGGGTGAGCCTTGGGGGACCCCTGCCCGAACTGCCGTCGGTGCCGCTGCCTTGCCGTCAAAAAGGAGGGTGGCCTCGCGGCCCGTCAACCAGTCTTTCGTCCAGAGGACTAGCCACCTCGGGTAGCCCATTTCCCGCAGCGTTGCTAGCAATCGGGTGTGGTTGACCGTGTCAAAGGCTCCTGAAATGTCGAGTTGCAGTAGGGACGCCGCGGCCTTCTGTCTCCACGCCTCCTGGACCTGGGCTACTACTAGCCGGACAGCCAGCTCTGTGGAGCGATGTGCCCTGTTTCCCATCTGTTCGTCTGGTAACAGGCCGTTGGCTTCTGCCGCTTGAGTGACCTTTTTGGCGACCACTGACTCTATTACCTTCCCTAGGGTTGGCAGCAGCGCAATGGGCCTATATCCCCCCGGGGTCTGATACACTGGCGGTGCCTTTCCCGGCTTCGGTAGTACTACGGTCCTTGCCCTTTTGAAGCGGTTGGGAAACCATCCCAGTTCCAGGCATCTCGTCACTAATACGGCGAGCACTTCAGCCAGTGATGTTCCACACGCCTTCAGAAGACCCATCGGCAGCAGGTCCTCCCCTGGCGCCTTCCAGGGGCTTGCTCCTCCTATTGCCTTCGTGACCTCGGTCGGTGTCACTGCCTGAGAGACGTCGAAGCCCGGGTTCCAGCTGCCCAGGAAGGCTTGGTCTTCCACGTCCGTTAGGTTGGCCGGAGGGTCCGGGAAGAACCTCTCGGCTAGTGCGCTGGCCTTCTGGTCATGCGTTTCGGCTGTTACCCGCCCGGACGAGTCCTTAAATGCCGGTAGCCTCGGTGGTTCGGGCGGCAAAAAGCTCCGTAGCCTAGCCCATCTTTCCAGTCTCCAGATCCGGTCAGGCTTCTCTGCCTCGCTTGCGTCCTGCAGATTGTTCCTCCAAGCCCTCGTCCGCGCGATACACATATAACCTAGCAAAAAGTATGAGAAGAATAGAAAAGAAGCAAAGAGAAGTAACAAAAAGAGAAAGAAAAAGAAATTTCACAAAAAAAAAAAAATAAGAAAGCAAAAAAGGAAAGCTTAAAGAAGCGAGAGAAAAGAAAAGCTGAAAAGATAAAAGAAATAAAAGAAAAGAAGAAGAATGAAAAAAAAAAATATAAAACCAAACTAAAGAGATGTTAGGTATTCTTATTACAAGTTCTTAGCAGATTGGACAACCAAGTAATCCGACATGTGAATGCATGGCCTGTCTGCAAACTGCCCGACTAACTACCAAAAACACCAACCTTCAAATTCGAAGACCTGTCAGATATGGTGAAGGGCCGCAAGCTCCTGAGGCATTGGGCGGAAACGCCAACAGGTGGATTCCTCTAGTCAGAAGAAAACTGTTCAGGTTATACACTGTTGAACCTCATAATTGTGATGCGCGTGTGTGTTCGAGAAAACTAGTGACCTTGTTGTCTGCTTGCCTGTCTGACTACCTTACCTGAAAAATCAAATCATCCCAGAACCTTAATATACAACGAAATTCAACGCGGTAACGGAAATGTACACGACTCACTCCCCTTACACAGGCTTGACTAGATTCACCCCCACAACCGGCATGCACTAGTTTGCTATCCTCAGATTGATAGATTCCACCAACTTAATACACCCAAGAGAATGGAAGGCGGGAGTGATGGAGTTGGGATGATATACCAGAGAAGTTGTGTGATCCAGTGGCCACTGGGTTCTTAAGACCTATATTGTCTAAGTATGTTATAATGAAGCCAAACAAGGTATTCGGGTACGTGTAATCAATTACTACCTTCTCGACGATTAGGTACCCATATAAAACTTTTCATTGTATCCCAATTATTAATATCATTAAATAAAATAAAATTCGATAGCACCAATTACATACTATTCAATCTTACCCAACCCTTCAAACATAAAAAAGACAAAAAACCCACCCCCCCAAGCCCCAGACGGCCCCCCCTTTCTCCCTCCTCACCCGCGTCGCCCTCCTGCCCCCCCGGCAACCTCCGCAACCCCCTCGCCCTCCTCAAACAGGTTCGTCTGTTCAAATTCGTTGTCAGTAGTCAAATCCCAACCTCAAGAGGCAACGCTACTACCGGGACGGGTAAACGACACAACCAACGGGGGGGAAACTTACCAAGGCCTCCGCAATCCAATCCTCGGCCGCGGGCTCGGCCGGGCCGTCCTCACTCGCCGGTCGGCCGGACAGGCGGCTCGAGGAGCCGGCGACACTGGGCGTATCGGGCTCCTCTTGGCCACTCTGGCCGGCCTCTGTTTCCGCCGGTGAGGGCGGCGGCGCTGGGGGCCCAGCTGGCTGCTCGGCCGACGTCTCTGCTGCCTCCATATCCACCATCTCGGTGGGCAGCTCAGTCGACGTGTCGGCCGGCAGCTCAGCCGCAATAGCCGAATACTGCCCTGGAGCTGTGCAACAGTCGGGGATATAAAACCGCTTGTCGAACCGCAAGAGAGCGTAGGCACTAAC
Organism: Chaetomium olivaceum; assembly: GCA_039881045.1. Taxonomy (NCBI): domain Eukaryota; kingdom Fungi; phylum Ascomycota; class Sordariomycetes; order Sordariales; family Chaetomiaceae; genus Chaetomium; species Chaetomium olivaceum. Next base: position 128,532 of record JAYWVB010000048.1, on the reverse strand, counting down.
CACCAACAACTCCAACATATAGTTGAAGATGTAGTAGCAGGCCCTGCCGTGGTACCACGCCGGCTGGGACGCGGGCCGGGGAAAGAAACCGATGGTAGCCCTGAACGTGGCGCCGACCGTCAACACGATCGACCCAAAGCTCAGAAGGGCGAACTTGGTGCGAGTACGGCCCTCTCCAAACCGGTCAACCCACGTCTTCCTGGGTGCCACCACGGCCAGCGTAATCAAGGGAACAGGCAAGAACGCGTAAACCGCCAGATACACCCCACAGAGCAGCTGCACGCCCCTGACCACTGCCAAGGTCTTCTGCCCACCAGCACCAGCCGTAGGCGACACAAAGAATCCCAACACGGTGACCGTCACCACCATAACCAACACCACCACCGCACTGGCAAACAAACCCGCAAACAAGCCCGTCCCTCTCTTACTCCACCCAAAAAACGGATGATACGACCTGACCACCCTCTGCGTAAACACCAGATTCGCCACAAACAACACCAGCACGCCCGCCGCCGTAAACACCTGGGCGGAAATCCCCAGCCTCACATTGTGCTGGTCCATCGCCCACGCACAGCGGAGAGCCAGCGCCATGACACGGGCGGCGGAGAAGCCGCCGAGCATGGCGCTGAAGAAGAACTTGTGGCCGCTGCGGCGGTTGCGGCGGAAGATGCGCAGGTTGACGACGATGGCGCACAGGAAGAGGACGATGAAGGTGAGGATGAGCCCAACGTCTGCGGCGACGTTGGGGACCAGGCCGGACTGGGCGGTTGACGGGGGGTAGGGCGGGCCCCGGCGGCGTGGGTGTTGTTGTTGGGCGGAGGCGGAGTCTATGGGAGGGGAGGGTGTTAGTAGATGTGGAATATATAGGAAAATGAAAGATGTGTAGATCGAAAAGTCTGTGTAGTGGAATATAAACAAACTAAACTGGAAGGGATGGATATGCGTGGGTAAAGCACACGCAGGCCAGAAGTGTGCGCGCAGTTTGCAAAAGGTGAGAGCGGAATACCGGAACCCGCAACAGTAGATGAAGGTTTGGATATGGTGAGGTGAGGGGGTTGGGGTGACGGAGAAAATGGGATGGGGAGAAGGGAGCAATGCATCTGCGCCCGGTGCATCGCCCATTTCACCAAGAGCTATCGCACTAAGCGACGCCGGCGGGCTTGCCACGCGTTTTAAGTGGCGGCAACGACACCAGCGGTCTTGCCACACGTCTTAAACAACAGCGACGAGGGCAGCCCAAGGTGAAAAGAACAAAGGGTGAAGGGAACGATGGAGAGAAGAGAATGATAAAGAGGATGGGATAATGGGGGGAAGAGGATGGGATAATGGAGGGAAGAGTATGGGATAATGGAGGGAAGAGGATAGGACAATGGAGGGAGAGGATAAATTGGGTAATGGATGGAAGGGGGGTGATAGATAAAAAGGGATAATGGATAGAAGGGGATGAAGGGGATGGTGGAGAGATATAGGATAATAGATAAAAGGGAATAATGGATAGTAGGGGATAGGGGATGGAAGGGAGTGAAGGGGATGAAAAGGATGAAAAGGATAAAGAGGGTGAAGGAGATGTTGGGGATGAAAGGGATGAAGGGTATGAAGGGGATGGAGAGAGTGGTGGAGAGAAATGGGATGATGGGAAGAGTTGAATAATGTAGAGAAGTATACTATGAAACAGGGATGGGGAAGGGGAAGAAATATTATAAGAACATACCGTAGACTCGGCCGCCGCAAAAAGGGTCGACGAAACAGTCGAGGTGGACATTTTAATCTTAATAAAATCAGTTAAAAAGATGAAATGGTTTTAGGGTAGAACAAGGAAAGGGAACGATACCTGGGGGGACGTGGGAAGATATAATAGCAACCTACGTGTTCGGACCTCTTCTCTGACGCTTCATCTTGCTACTGCACGCTCCAGAAAACTTGGTCAGCGGACCAAATACCTGTATTCACCGAAGTTTAGGTTAAGGTATCTTCGAAAAGGTGGCCATAGCCCACGGTGAACAGACCATGATGACGATGGGGGGATGTCATGCGGCACTTCTGATCAGGTATATAAGAGAGATTACACCTGTCGTGGGGGAACCTAAACACTTTAAACCTAAACAAAATACTGTTGGCGACTGACCGGAAACCCAAACGCACTGTCGTCGGCAACGCACGGAAACCTAAACGTCACTATCGTTGGCGGCTGACAGAAACCTAAACGCACCGTCGTCCGCTAGGGATCGTTGCAGTTGCTGAACTGAAACCTAAACGCCGTCATCCACCAGGGTCCGTTCTGGTTGCGGAGCGTGTCTCCAGAGCTCGTAGTTATGAGAGTGTTGTTATCTAGGATGCGGCACGGGTTCATTATTTGACTAGTGTTGGACGACGACAACTTGGAACACTGCACGGAACTGGGAACTCCCATTGATATCAAAAACCGCCGTTCGCATGACACATCTAACCTACTTCGCCCCACCCTGAAAACGAGACGTGTATTCTAACAAAAGGCGGGAAGCCTTACATTTCAGCTAGTTACCGGTTCCGAGTCGCAATGAGTCCGGTCACTGGGACTGGACACTGGGCGCTCGTCCCCGGTCTGCCATGGAGTGAAAGGGTTGAGCAACCGTTTTACGTGTTGTTCTCTCTTTTGATACACCGTATGTACCTCAGCGTTCCGCCGCTCCCGTCTGCAATGCGACGGGCTATGGTAGGAGACCTAAGCCGACGTATCACCAGACCCTTCCCCTCCTAAGCTTCCTGTCCTTGCTGTATGTGACCGCACGACCAGAAGCCAGAGTTGGTATTTTCATTACAAGAAGTAGTCAGGGGTTCCTGAAGAGTGGTTAGTGACTGTGTAGTTTGTGACGAGAGCATAAAACTTACTCCTCGAGACCATGGGCTCGCCAGCTCTCGGGCAGGGGTCAAATTGCAAGCTAAATTCTAGTTAGTGGATGCCCGAAGCAATTGGGCATAGACACATACAAGGTATATTTCAAGTGCTCATCAATCTCCATTATCGCGGCCTGGTTGCCGCATCTGTAGCAATAGTTGGGCGCTGCAGCCGAGTCAGCGAATGGAAGCCATAACAGCACAGCGTGGGGAACCAACCAGAGAAAATGGTGACCACATTACGGTCCTGCGACCAGTTATAGCCCTCCATGACGAGCTGATGTGCCCGGGCAATCAGAGTCAGCCCGTTGTTGTGATTGAATGCCTCTGATATATCCTGGCCGAAGGTGTACCCCGCACCGCGGGGCGAGATCCCCCAACCGCACCGGTCGTCGGGGTCAGACCACAACAGGTCGCACATGGGTCCCTCGTGGGGCACCTCCTGGATCCGGTCCAGGGCTCTGATGTTATCAAGTGTGTCGATGCTGGGCGACAGACCGCCGTGCAAGCAAAAGATCTGGTTGTCGATCAGGGCGGTGAGAGGCAGGTAGTCGAAGAGGTCGGTAAAGTATTTCCACACGTTGGCGTTGCCGTACTTGCGCAAGCACTCGTCGTAGAAGCCGTATACCTGTGTGATCTGACGGGATTCGTGGTTACCGCGCAGGATGGTGATGCGCTGCGGGTATCGGATCTTGAGCGCCACAAGCAGGGTGACAGTCTCGACCGAGTAGTACCCTCGATCGACGTAATCCCCTGCGCAACACCCAATCGTCAGAATATCAAGCCCGCCTCGCACACGACGTGGGGATATCAGCCTGCCGTGCCATACCCATGAAGAGATAGTTGGTGTCCGGGTTCGGCCCGCCAATTTTGAAGAGTTCCATCAAATCGTGGAACTGGCCGTGGATGTCGCCGCAGACAGTGACGGGGCATTTCTGATGAGGTTAGTCTATCGAAGAGGGGACGTCTCGATGGCGGCCGCGATCGGCAGGGCAGCAGACACATACGACGGGTTGTACGTTGGACTCTTCTTGCAAGACTTCGCGCGCCTAGAGCAGGGATTCGAAGTCAGTTTACCGACCTCCAAATACAGAACGCGCAATCAACTGCCAGTGGGTCCATGAGGGATTCAATGTTTGCGGGTTGATGGAGGGGCGAGAAGAAAGGGCTGCCTGGGCAGCGAGTGTCTGTGGACGGCGGCGGGGAGGGACCAAATTAAGGGGGGCATCAAGAGCCAAGGCGGACCTTTTCACAGAGTCTCTGGACATCTACTTCAGCCAGTTGCTTGCATTGCATCAAGCTCTCAATCCAGCCGTCGAGGGTCGGAATGGTGGCGGGCTCGATGTTGGACGAGGTCAGCTCGGTGGGCACGCGCCCAACGTCCTCCATGTTCGTATCCATTCCGGCAATTTAATCCTTCGGTGGGCGATGTGCAGTTGGTGAATCGAGGTGAGGGAGGGTGTTGTTTTCGCTTGGGGATGCGGTCGGTGTACTCGAAAGTGGTTTCGTGAAGATTGGGATCAATGACGTTTGTGTCCACTGGCCCGTCGTTGTGGTCTCCAGGCGCGGCGCGGGTCCAAGGTCTGGGTCAAAATTGGGCAGGTGGGCGGGTGTCGCCAGGGGTTGCTGCTTTTTGTTAAATTGGCGGGGATGCGGGCGAATGTCTCAACCGGGCCTCTAAAACAGATTGTGAAAATGACAGCCGTTCAACTCGTGCAGACGCCTCAGGGTGAGGCTGATTCCAAAGGTAAGGGGGGTATAATAATCGAATGTGATGAGGGGAGAGGGCCGTTGTTTTGCTGAAATGCGGTGCTGAGGTCGGCACTGGCGCCTCTGGGTGGGTTCTTTGTGGTCCGTGCGAGAGCCTCCCCGCCAACTTTAGTGGGCAGCTGAAGGTTCAGGGGGATCCACTTGAGCGAGGCACCCCGCCGTGTTCGCTCAGCTTCCCATCTCGATCCCCCCATCTCGATCCCCATCTCGATCCCCTGTACCTCCGCGCCGATGGCATGGGATAGATAGGGGGAAAATCGAAGAACCACCAGGTTGGCACGGACGAAGGAGGGGATAAAGCATGTAATCTGTAAATCGTAACTCATCACAATCACCGGCTCAAGACATTCTACATACTTCGTACATACCTACCTACCTGGCTTATCGGAAGCGCCCACGAGCGAGACCACCGAGACCACCGAGACCCCCTAATCTTCTCTTCAAGCAGCCTGCGCTCCCATGATCAACCCTAATCCTGCCGGCGCACTCGATGCCGAGGCATCTGTCGCGGCCTTAACATTCTGGCCAACCAAGGTCCGGAAGTCCAGCCCCACCTCAGAGAGCATGCCGGCATGGTCCTTGGCCGTTTCCATGCACCGCGTCCACGCCTCGCCTCCCTCCTTCTCACCGCTCAGCTGGCGAGCCAGGATGGCATTGAACGTGTCGACCTCCTCCTTGGCCCACTTGACGCAGGCGCTCATCATGGGTGGGGGGAAGCACGCCTGGAAGCAAATGACCGTGTTGCGGATGATGGTGAAGTAGACGAAGGAGAGCTCCCAGATGTATTGGTCCAAGTTGCCTTGGAAGATGCATTGCCTAAAGTTCATGTTAGCTACCTTGGTGATTGCGTCCGTGTGTTGCTGAGGCGCCTACCTAGACCGCTTTCGGATCGTCTCGCTACGCGCTTCTAAGTACGCTTCACGCGCCCGGTCTTCGAAACCAAGTCGGGTGAGCCAAGACACATTCTGCTTCGTTTTCTTGGGTTGGCTGTGCGTGCCGACCAGCTCCCGAACAACCAACGCCGCTAGCTTTGCTCGCCTCTCGTCAACCTTGAATGAGATGAAGTCTTGCGCGATGACATTATTCTTCAGGCCATATGCTAGGCTCTTCAACTTCTCGATCAGAGCAACCGACGGCTCAATCTGCTGAAGAGCAATGTGGATATCAAGCTCATCCATCTGGCTTTCAACCCATCGAAGGTTCTGCTGCTTGCCGTCCACCTCGATCAACATGTCTTTGATATCGGACAAGGTCTCGAGCAGTTCCGTCTTCTGTAGCAGGCCGGGGTCACGCGAGGCAAAGTAGTTGATGGTCTCCTTTGCCTTGTTGGTAGCCTCCCTCTCGGATTGTAGGTTTCGCCGCAGCTCCTCCACCCGCTTCCGGATGTTGAGCATAAGGGTCCCCTTCTCCGGATCCGCGGGCTTTTCGGTCCGATAGATGAAGGATTCATTCTGGCCACCTCCCCGGACCATGACAGCATCAGCGAGCTTGTTCCTTCCGCTAGAAGAGTCGCTCGGCCCAGCCATGTCCACCACCTCCACGTCCAAAAGATGCCAGCATCTGTCGGCCACAAGCTTGGTTATGGGTGCGCGGCCGTCTGCGGCAACCGGCGCATCCGTCTTTCGCTTCTTTCGCGAGGCGATGAGTAGGTGGTCATTGAGCAGGAAAATTTGCATGGCACGGCGCGACCTGTACGTGGCATTATCCAACTCGACCCAGGGCCCTGCGTTTTGCACCACATGACGCCCAGTGGTATTTGGCAGAAACTTCTGCGAGCCCTCGACACTCTTGTACAGGGCCTGCATCTGAGAGCTCCAAAGCGCGGTCCTATCGGCAACGGAGCTTCTCTTGTCCCTCCGGCTCAGACCCGTGCCTATCTGACTACCGAAACCGGCGTCGTCCACGCTGTTTGAGCCTGACCGTAGAGCGGTCGTGTTGGTCTTGAGCTCCGCCATTAAATTCCGAAGAGTGCGCATCTCGCTCTTGAGCTTCTCAGCCTCCTTGCTGATCTTGATAAACTGGGTACGGTTCTGGTACACGTTTTGCTGGAGATCGGTTGATGCTCGGCGTTTGAGCTTCCGCAGAGCCAATTCGTAATCGCGGATTTCATCCTCAGTGGCCTCGCTCAGGATTTCGGCAACATACTGCTCCGGGACAAGACCGGGATCCCGAAGGGCTCGCACATCCACTTGGAGCCCAGCTCCTCCGCCTCCACCCTCGCTTCGTCCTCCTCTTGACGGCGGGGGCCGGCGATCTTGGGCCTGGGAGTTCACATACTGGTCGAGGCTGGGCAGTGCGGGCATTGGGTTTGCGGTCGGATCGAAGTCGGCGGGAATGTTGTTGAAGCGCGACGAGTATCGTCGCTTGACGAGGTCTGAGGTCTACAGGTAGGGCGGTCAACTGTTTGTCCTAGCACCGAACAGACCAAGCATGCAAGCTCACCGTCGCACTGCTCTGTGGTGGAGGTCGCGGGCGAGGCGGGGGGATATCCGCCGCGGCTGGACGTCCCGGAGGTCCTCGCAAACCGGCATCTTGTTGCAAGATAGGTCCAGAGATCTTGATGGACGGCCGGCCCTTCCTCTTCCCACTGCGCAGCGATATCTTGGAGCGTTCTTCAGACATGGTACACAATTGACGCGAGCGGCTTGAAGTTTGGGAAATAGACGAAAGAATATAACAATAAGGGCGAGCCTGTTTGTCCCCACCGAATTAGAGGAAAGGTACTGATTATGACCGCGACCGATGCGCGGCGCTGTTGGTGTCGAGTGCGGAGGAGAGCCGCATTTACCTGCAGGTCGTTGCGACCGAGACATGGAACCCTGTGTCCGGTTCAAGCAGCGGCAAAGAGTGGGGGCGGACCCGCTCCGTCCTGCCAGGGCCAAGCAGAACAATACGGTGTAATACATACACGTATCAATTACACCTCTCCATTCGTCCCTTCTTCACCTTTCTGAATGTAGTTATTCCTTTTCCCTCTTTTATCCACAATATTCAGGCTAGTTTGGAGAAAGCCTTAAAACACGAGGTCGATGATTATCCCTCCCAGAACCGGTGATCTACAAGATCGGAGACGACTAGGTTCGAACACTATACCTTAGCAAAAAGAAGGAAGCCCGCTGCCGCAATGTGTACGACAACTTGTACGTCCCTAGAAAACGCTGTTGTGGAAGTTAAACTCCGGAAATGTACCAAGAATATAGAGTCCCATGAACTAAATCTAGTGTGGGACATCAAGCTGTACCTCGACATAACACCGGCAACCCTCGCACCATCAACTACAACCGCAGTCGGAATCTCGAAGTGACTATGATGCAGAATTACAGATCAGCATATACTGACGTTTGTCTAGAGCCCGCCAAGGTCGCTTCGCGGAGGTCCTCTCGCGTTACTCTTCCCGCCCCAACGCCTTCTACGAACCTCCTATCCCCAGCCGTCGACGATATAGATAAGTCAAGCACGGACCACAACCCGGCGTTAGATGAAAGGGTTTCGGATGAGGGCTGGTCATCGGATGATGGGTTCTAACTGCCCGATCACCTCGGTGCTGATAGTCTTGATATTATCCGTCAGCGCATCGTCCGGGAGCGCGCCTTCTCCTCCCACCAGCGGCCTTCGCGCAAGCAATGTGCAGGCCCTTTTGCAAAGTGTGTTATCTTCATTTTACCCTCCTGCTTTATTCTTTCTCCTGTTTTCTTGTATCTTAAGGAATATAAGGGTGAGTCGTGGGATTGGGTATAAGAGGGCTTATGCTCTATTTGCTATTCGTATAGGTATCTACCACTTGACCCCCGACGAGCCCACCCATTACACCCAGCCTGCGGAGTAGTCCTGCCATACCCGTCTCATATTCCTCCGCAACCCGAATATCCTCAATGCCGGCCTCTGGGTGTTCTTCAGTGACCCTTTGCCTACTTGTCGTGGTTCTAGTATAGCTCGCTCATGTTGTGTTCCAAATGAACGTGGAGTTGGACGTAGTCGAACTCCTTGAGATACTGCTTTATCTCTTCGACCACGGGTGGCCATTTGGACTCGTCCGACTCGTAATCCATTGATATATAGACAGTGTCGGGGTTGTCGCTATGCTGGGGGGAGAACCCAAGTCTGACAAGAGTCATCATGTTCATGCACCCTTTTGTAGCGCTGTGACTGTCCAGGATTTCGGTCACCCGATCCCTAATGCTCGGCCAGTCCCTTTCCAAGCCCCTGGCGAGGACTTCTTCCGGGACTATGGACAAGTACTTTTCGAGCATGAGCTCTTCGGCGATCATCTCCACCGCAATGTCGACATCGCCGAGTTTCTCGCTTGTAAGCCGCTTCGCGTCGACAAGCTTCTTCACCTTGCGTACCACAGCCTCCCAGAGATCCGAGCAGCCGTCTTCCCAGCGCGCCACTATGAAGATTGTCGGGCGGCGCTCTCGTGATGTGAGTTCGACGGAGACGACACTGTCCACGCCCTCGGCAGAGAGGATTTTCTTGGTCTCGTTCTCCAAGAGGTCCCGTCCCAGCTCATCGGATATCAGATCACATCTCGCGTCCCACTCGTTGGTCAGCGGAAGTGGAATCGGAGGTGGTGCCCCTACACGGAGTCGAACATTGGAAATGTCAAAGTTACCGGCGTCGCTAGAATCGGAGGCGGTGGCTCTTGCGGGGAGGTACCGCTCGGGCGGGGGATGTCGTCGAATATCTCGGACATGATGGGAATGTCGAGAAAAAGAATGACAACAAAACCAGACACCAATCTTGACTTTAATGATGCTGTTTGGGGTAGGAGCAGAAAATGGTCGAGAGAGTAGGAGGGGAGGGTTAGTACTTGCCTATTTATTTATTGGAATATTTTATCACATTTGCCCTATCGGTATCCATCTCATATTAGGCATCTCTATCTATGTAGGTATCTAAACTGTACACACTCACATTCCACACAGACTTGGGTCGGCATATGATAAAAAGCTAACCGGAAACTTCCAGACCGTCGTACGATCCATGATACATCCGTCAACCCCTAGCGATGCTAGACGGCCACGATGATTTCACTCAAATTGTTTAGCACGTAGGTCCACAGGCGTCGTTGTGAGGTAAAGCTATAAGCTCTCCATGACGCCATATCTTCATTACTCAGACGATTGACGTGGAGCCTGGGGAGTGACAAAGAACAAGCACTGCCGAGTCATGGGTGGTGCTCGGATCATTGAAGATAGGTAGCCTCATATACGGTATTGTCAGCAGTACATGAGACAAAGATGTTGGTATAAGCTGAGCGAGATGGCCTCAATTGGCTCTCTGGGATGTTTGAATGCCGGGAGGACTTGACAGTCCGTAAGGTATCTTCCAGTATACCATAATGATGAACAGTGGAAAATATTGGTTAACTTGACGACCGTGGAAGACATTTTTGTTAACCGCCAATATTGCTAACTTCGAGTTCTTTTGCGAGCAAACACAGGAGCCCACCCAGTCTTCCAAGGTTGTGCTTGTGTTGTCGAGCAACGACCCCGGGCCAAGTGAAGAGATACCGTGCGCCCTCGGTCGGCCTCCTCCTAAATCCCGTGCCAGGGTAAAACACCGAATACTATGTTGGCGCCGAGACATAATTACACGCCTCGTCGTTTTGAGCATGGTTGCCTGCGATGGCCGCGCCAGCTAACTAATACGATCAGACGTTGATTCTCTGGGAGGCCAGCCCGGCGAACAGGGCCTCCGCTTCTTTTCCGGCTCGGAGGGCGAAGGTGTTCCGAAAGTCCCTCCGTCATCCGAAGAGCCCCCGTGTTAGCGACGCGGCAGGGCCAAAACCCCCGGCCACTCTGTTGACCGAGCCCTTTTGACGTGGTAGCCGCGCATCATGAAATCACGATGTCACTGTGTACACCAACTTGCGGATCAGCTTACGCGGCCCCATACAACTCGTCCCAAGGATCAAATGTCCGGCACGCTATGCCGGGATCGGCCCCCACGGCTCGGCCGTAACATCAAACTCGGACTTCGCAGTCGGTAAATTGCCGTGAGCCCCCCGATGCCATCTTATCAGATTCGGTGATAAGATGATTACCCGGGTACATTACCATACCACTCCCTACCTATATAAACTCACGATCCTCAAGCAAGACAAAGGACACACTTTTACGAACAACAGCTTACCCTACATCCCAACCACTCCTTCTCTCTCTCGAACATTAATCACATTCATCGCAGTCATCATGGCATCCCCTGTTGCAGACACCCTGGAGGCACTCTCCAAGACGCTGGCCAAGGCCGCCCAAGACCTCAGATCAGGCAGTCTCTCACTTGAGAGTGACACCTTGCAGCGGATGGGTTTGCTCAAAGTTGGCAGCGACCTGATCGATACCGTCAGCCTTCCCCAGGACAAGATCGTGCTGTTTCTACCACAGATCGCCCATCTCACTGCCATCCGAATGTTCATCAAGTGGAAGGCATTTGAGAAAGTCCCCATTGACGATGGAGCGACCATTTCGTACAAGGACTTGGCCGCAAAGCTGGGTGCTAATGTGTCACTCATCAGTAAGACATCAACCCCAAACCCATCCTCCCGGTGCGGCTTGTAATCCGGTCCAGCTAACCAGATCTCCAGCGCGATTCGCCCGAATCCTCGTAGCCAACGGCACCCTCAAGCAGGTCGGAGGTGACTCGGTCGCCCACACAGCCTTCTCCAAGATTCTCACCACCGAGAACCCCATCTGGGCCATGATGCAGCTCGGGTAGGTTTGAAGCAGCACCCCCACCATCCTCACGGAAGAAGAGCGCTTGTCCCCCTAACTAACACCCCGCACACAGATTCGACAGCCAGTTCACCGCGTGGGTCGCCATGCCCAAGTACTTCGACCAGTACGGCATCACGGAGGAGCCCAAAGACCGGCTGCAGACGATCGTGGCCTTTGCCGAGGGCCGCCTCGGCTCCACCGTCTGGGACATTCACCACTCCTCCGAGGAGCGCCTCAGGGTCTTCATGCTCGCCATGGGCGTCATCGAGGAGCAGATGCCCGCGCTGCCCGCCTACGACCTCAGCTGGGCCGTGGCCGAGGTCGCCAAGTCCGCCGACCGGCCGTTGGTGGTTGATGTCGGTGGCGGTAGGGGCCAGGCGCTCAAGGGTATCTGGAAGGCGACCCCCGGGATCCCCAGCAGCAGGTGTGTGCTGGAGGATTTACCTGAGGTGGTGGAGGCGGCCAAGCGCGAGGATCCTGCGATGGCGGATGTGCAAACGGTTGCTGTCGACTTTTTTAAGGAGCAGCCTGTCAAGGGTAAGCAACGAGCCTGTTCTGCAACCTCTGTCCACCCCAAGGCGCGCTGGTTAACTGTTCTTTTTAGGGGCTCTGGTTTACTACATCCGCCGGTGTCTGCACGACTATTCGGATGAGGAAGTTGTCGTGATTTTGAAGCAGATCTCGGGGGCCATGGTGGCCGACAGCAGGCTGTTGATCGTCGAGACGATGCTCGGCGACCAGTTGTCGGCATTCCAAGCGGCGATGGATCTGTCGATGCTGACCATCTCGGGCAAGGAGAGAACGCTGGCAGACTTCCAGGATGTTACCGGCAAGGCGGCGCTCAAGATCACGAAGGTTTCCCAGATTCCGGGTGGTAGCGCTGTCGTCGAGTGTGCCTTGGCTTAATTGGCAGAGCGGGGCTGGGCGGATCAGGCGGTTTATTGAAATTTGGGATATGTGTGTGGTGTACATTAACTGTATGAGATAGTTTCACTGTGACTGGAACTCAACTTCCACCTCTCGATAGCAGTTCGGGGGCGAGACTGGAGCGTTCGTTTCATAATGATAGAAAAACAAATGATGGTCGTTTGATGGTCTGTGATTTTCTTGATAGAAATCGCAACGGTTCGCTCGCGCAACCACTCGGTACCTGCGTAACTCGCGTTGTTGGCGATGTTTGCTGTTTTGTGTTTGTTTCCGAGATAGTTGTAAAACAGGGACGTTCGGGGCACCTCGCGGCGGGTCTCCAGTGAATCGTGAAATCAAGTACTGTAACAAGGCTGAGTGGTGCTTGGTGCGACCACACTCTGGGCACGGTGGGTCCATCGGGCGGCCCCGCCGAAATTTTGTAGGAACCTCGAACAAAGCTTTGAAGGGAATCTTGACCCATTAACGAAATCGGCATTCTCCAGGTCTCGCCCAAACGTCAACCGACCACCGCTTCTCCCACCTCCCACATCTCTCGAGATATATTCGATCAAATTATTTCACAATGTCAGACACAACATCACGAACCGCCGTGGTTGCGACAGCAACCGTCGCCGCCGTGGCGACTGGCTTCCTCGGTATGCCTACTCCTCGAAGGGTGACGACATCGCCTTACAACCCAACATGATAACTGACCGTGACCCGTCACCGACCAACAGCGTACGCCGCCTACTTTGACTACCGTCGCCGAAACAGCGCCGAGTTTAGGAGACAATTGCGCCGCAACCAGCGCCAGCAACAACGTGCTGAGAAGAGCCAGGCCGAGGCCGGTGCCGCCGCCCAGCGCCAGTCCATCAAGGACGCCGTCGACGAGGCAAAGGAGGAGGGTTTTCCGGCTAGCGCTGAGGAGAAGGAGGCGTATTTCCTGGAGCAGGTCCAGGCGGGCGAAGTCCTAGGTGCTGACCGTACGTTCGATTCTCTCGGTTGGGCATGGAGGGGTTTATGCAGTCGACGATGGCTAACCCCTCTCTTTCTCTCCCCCTAGCTTCCAAGGGGCTCGAAGCCGCGCTTGCCTTCTACAAGGCTCTTAAGGTGTACCCCACCCCCGGCGACCTGATCAACATCTACGACAAGACCGTCTCCAAGGTACGAGAGAGCAGCCCGACCCCGCCCCCGCAGTGACAAATATATGCCTTACTTACACGACCCGACTTATACAGCCCATCCTAGACATCCTTGCCGAGATGATTGCATACGACAAGAGCCTCCGAATCGGCACCTCGTACACCGGCCCGGCCGGCGGCGGCGTTGACGTCGCCGAGCTAATGCGCGAGATGGGCGAGATGGGCGCCGTGCCGGGCGTTGGTCTGGACTAGATCGTCCCCGCCTGACCGCCGGCGCCCCGGAGCGTCGGGAGACACACACCCCCGGTTCGAGGTTAACAAAAACGTTCCTCGACTTTACGAAAGTACCATGGCCTCAACCTGCATTCGGTGGGTTCTACCGGCATTGTACAATACGATATCATCCCCCTTTCCCGGGGAGGGGGCCAACCAGTGGGTCCGCTGGGCTAAGAGGAGCTAGATATAGGACCAGATGTAAGAGTGAAGATAACTGTACACATAAAACGCATCATGGAAAGTAGCAGGAAGCGCCGGAATTAGGGTTTTGGCTTAATGAGAACACTGCACTTATTACGAAACGGATCAGCCAGTCGACACAGATGTATGTTACATTCCTTTTCCTGTCGCCGAGCTACTGTCCGCGGCAGTCTATGTTGCTTCGATAGGCCGTCCCTTCCTGTCCACCCTCTGATCTCTCGGATCAAACCCGCCATTGCCCCACGTCGCCCACTCGGGCGTCGCCGCGCCCATGTAATCCTCAGGGCTAAAATCCCCGTCCAACCCCTTCTCCTCCAGCAGCTCAAAGAACCTATCATAGTCAATCAGCGTGTGCCACTTCCCGTCGACCCGGAAGCGCTCGCTCGCGAGCAGGATGCAGCAGCTGTGCGCGTGCTCGGCCGCGATGCCGTACTCCAAACCCCGCTTCCGCAGCGCCTTCTCCAGCGCAACGACAAAGTCGCACACCTCCTGGTAGAAGGGCACGTTGGCCATGGTCAGCCCAGCGTTGCTGGATGTCGACGTGCCGCAGTAGGTGACCCCCTTCACCTCGACAAAGCACGGCAGCCCCTTCTCGACCAGGTCGGCGTACCCCTCGGCCTCGTCCTCGATGTTGAAGCCCTTGACTAGCGTCAGGCGGAAGACGGTGCGCTGGCGGAAGCGGCGCTCGCGCAGGATGTCGAGACACCGCTGGAAGCGCTCCCAGAAGTCGCGGTGGAGGGGCCGGTCGATGCGCCGCAGCGACTCGCGGTTGGACGCGTCGATGCTGACGTACAGCTGCGTGACGTGCTGTAGTGCCGCGAGTTGGTCCGGGTGCTGGGCGTTGCAGACGAGGAAGGAGGAGATGCGCTCCGCGTGGAGCATGGCCAGGAACTCGTTGATGTGCGGGTAGAATATGGGCTCGCCAACCAGCGACAGCGCGCAGTGTCGTATGCGCATGGCCTCGGCAAACCGCTCGGCCCGCACCCCCGGAACGCCGCGCATCATCTTGATCTTTTTGTAGTGGTTCTCTTTGACGCCGTCAAATATTAGTTGGGGCGGGTCCACCACCCAGCGCCAGGTCGTGCCGACGGGGTTGGTACCGTGGCGCCAGCAGAAGACGCATTTGTTGGAGCAGGAGAGGGAAGGGGTGGATTCCATGCATTGGTGAGAGTTGATGCCGTAAAAGGAGTATTTGTAGCAGGACCCGCGGCCGCGGAGGGCAGATTTGGTCCAACGGCAGATCTTGACCCCTGAGTGGGAGCCGACGATCGAGTAGCCCTGTTTTGTCAGAGCCGCGTAGGTAGGTGAGCTCTTCGGTACCATCTCTTTGACGCTAGTGGTAGGGGTTTTCTTTGGTTTTCCTTCTGTCGTGAAATCAATTGCTAGCGGTGCTGCCGGTTTCTTGCCGGGACCACCCGCCCCAGATAGCTCCATGATCCGGCCAATGTCTTCGACATCCTCAAGGCTGCCAGAGCTTCGTCCCTTTGTAGTTTTAGACACGGTAACTTCTTCAACCACTACTTCTCCATCATCTTCCACCTCTTCTTCGTCGTCACTCTCCAGGGGATCTCCAGAACCTTGGACGCCCTCTCCCAACGTCCCGGTCTGCTCCAGTTGCTTAAGGACGTCCGTCAACCCAGTTCGCCACTCCATCAGCCTCTCTTTTCCGTCCCTCTTCCAGTCGCCCATCCCCAAAGGATATGCTCGCTTCCGCGCACTTAACTTGGCCATCCACCTGTCAACCTCCTTGGCCTGGAAACAGAATCCCTCCTCTTCGGTTGGCCACCCTTCCCTGTCGCCCAAGCCAAACACTGAATAGCCCAGAATTGGAGCGAGCGGGGAGGTGTCGATACGGAAGTCATGGTGAGTTTCTTGGAGATGTTCGAGGAAAGTGTCGTTGATGCAGTCGATGTTGTAGCTGGGGATAACGAAGAGATAAAAAGAGGTCGGTTTTATCGGTTTCAGACTTCGGTGGCGTAATGAAATATTCGTCAAAGTCAATCTCGGCTAGATCAAAAACCTGCGGCGGCAGAAACTTGCTATCCGGTTTCCCTTCGGTGGAACAACCCAGGGTATCTGCCAGCTCCTGAGAAAAGGCCTGGGCAATTTTTTGTGTTGGCTGTTAACGAGGAGAAGAACACGAGAACCTGGATTTTGCGCGCCTCGCCCTCGGCTTCTGCGGCCCCGCGCCCCTTCTTGTTAACGTCGCCTTTTATCCTCCTCGGGCCTTGTTTCGTCCCCCTCTTTTTATCTGTTGTCTTGGAGCTTTCAGAGCCCTCCGAGTCGTCCTCCTTTATCACCGGTTTGGGCTTCTCGTCGGCGTTGATCTTCTCGCTCGGGGCAATCTTCTCGTAGGCCTTCGGTAATACCCGTAGCTCATGCTTTGGCTGACTTGAATGGAGGTATATTCGCAGCAGACTTAGCACAAATAGAGTCGACATGATAATTGGAATTCGGTGTTCGTGCCATAGGTCTAGCACATCTGTAAAGGCAAAGGTGTTAGTCCCGTGCCATTATGAATGGAGAACCGGAGGGTTGTCATACAATGTGTGATCTCCGCCATGACAGAGGGGCTCACGCCCCGGCTATCGGGGAACATGGCTGCTTAGCTCTCTCCGGGCGGTGCGTAGCTAGCACACCTGAGAATCCCGATGGAGTTGTCTTGTCACAAAAAGTTTGGAGGGACCCCGAATCGTGCCCCGCATCAACGTCGGGTTAAGCTTATCGCGCCTTATCCTATTGCGCCACGAGCTCCACCCTAACCATGGCCAGGGGTACGGTACACACCATTACAAATGAGGAATACATGGGCAGGGAGTGAGTCCCAAGTATTACTGACTTCTCGCTAGTTTGCTGATGGAATTATGAAGCTCAAACTAGCTTAGGAGGGACTTGTTGTTATGCTGAATGGAACCATCTAAAGCCTCGAAGAGAACAATTCACTTTTCCACGTATACATACACACATACCTACACATACATACAACTATGCCCTCTCAATAATTGAGTTTCCTGAGTTGGAAGGGCATCAATACCTCATACAAAGGCTACCCAGAAAAGCTCTATTCACTCCGGCGCTTCATATTCTCAAATCCGCCACATCCTCATCTTTATATGCTTCATCGTCACCCCCTTCGATAGACTCTCCACTGCGGTGCCTTAACGAACCCATCCCACTCTCATCTCCAGAACCCAAGGCAACGCTGCCGTCACCCTCGACTTCCTCTCCATCCTTTGGAGATCCCTCGTCTTTCCGTCCGATAATCACATTCCCTGCCACCAGCATAGCCGCACCAAGCCACCACAGCGGCGGGAGGCTTTCGGAGAAGATAATGAAGCCGAAGACGGCAGTGATGACAAAGTTGGCTGATGTGTTCATAATTGAAACTTGGGTCGTCGAGTTGCCCCGGGCAAGGGCGGTGGTGAAGAGCGTCCACATCTAGGGTGGCTGTTAGCTTACCGGATGACTGTTCAAAGGGAGCATGGAATTGAGGGGGCCACGATGAGACGAGACATGCAGTCAGTTCGGCGACTGCAAGTATCAGATGAGAGCAACAAAAAAAATATCAACTTACCACACCGTTAAATACCAGATTCAACACGAAAAATGACTAATTGGTGAGTTCACATGTTAGCTTGCCGAGCACACTTCCCCCGGATACTTCGGCTGAAACCCATGGGCTGCAACCACAAATTGGCACTTACACCTCGCACGATAACCTCAATGGCACTCTCCATCCTCTCCAAGCCCAGCATGCGCGCAATGCCCAGCGAGAAAGTAGTCGTCAGCTCCGTCGTCGTCCTGCAACCGCCAGCCCAAATCAGCATCATCACCAACACAAAAAAAAGAAAACCACCCCCTTAAACACAATCACCCAGCCCCGCGCAGACAAACTCACAGCTTAGCAAAAACACCATTGAACGCCGCGCACGCCCCACTCGCGAGCGCATAAACAATCCACTGGTTCCGCTGCGCCCAGCTCCGAGTGTCCGGCACCGGCGTCTCAGGGTTTGCGCCGCGGGTTGACGCCGTGCCGTCATCATCGCCGTCAAGGAACGGCCGTCCTTCGTCGGCCGAAGAAGAAGAGTTCATCTCGACGGTGGGCCGTTTCTCATTCTCAATGGTCTTGGTCGACCGCGTGACTCTCTTCTTGAGATCTGATGTTGTTGAAATAGGCGTGGCGGTGGAGGCTGCCGGAATGGGTGCTGCTGATTCAGGCGGAGGCGCTTCGGGATGGCGTTTGCGCGGGCGGAGGGTGGGCATTGTTTGAGATCGATCCCGTTCACAGGTCCGTTGGGAACGAAATGGTGGGTCGGAATTATGAGGTAAGGCTGGGCTTTTGCGGGGAGTACGAGGAATCCGCCTGTTTGGGGTGTGTACCCGGATGCAGCGGAGTGGATTCCGGCTTGGGTGGGACGGGCTTTTGAGTATGCACCTCGCTGTTTACAAACGTCCTGCGGTACGTTGGTTGGTGAAAGGCGAAATCAGTGTTGAGTCTTGTTTTCGGGGACACGTGCGGATTGCGTTGTGTCATTTTGGTTAATCAGAAACACCCAAGTGTTGTTTCCAAAACGGGTAAAACGCGTTTATTACAGGGGCCGCCTGAATGAACCAGACGGCTATTTTACTTGCACATGTCCCAACAAAAGGGGTAAAAACATGACTTGGTTTACCCGCCGCCATTTAGTTTATATTGTAAATCATGTTTATAAAACAAGGCGTTGTGCTAAGCAACTCTAGTGCGATGACCTCTGCCTATCCGTTACGCCATTCCCTTAGATGCCGTTCTGAGACCGTGATGTGCTCCAATGCCAACGCCAGTCATAACCCATTCCCAGATAAGACAACCTTTATGAGGTATCAATGTCGAAGCATTCTGAAGGACAGCGTGTGCCCTATCCCCTTCAACTTCTGCATCCACTACATCTTCCGCTAAGGGTCCTCCTAATGGCCCTCCGTCTTCACCTTCACTCGTGATGTTGAACTCCTTTTCCGACGTGGGGTGTTATCCTACTTCTCCTCGGTCTTCTTGGAGCTGCAGCTGACAATCTTGACCTTGTCGGCCACAACTGTATGGCTGCCATTGTCGAGTTTGAAGGTGACATTGCGGATGAGGAACGTCCAGACTTCGTCGCAGAATCGGTAAGTGTCGAGAGAACCCTGTGTAAAGACGCGAGATTAGCGCTGGATGTTGAATGGGCGCATCAGGCAAGTCCATTTCGGCGTGGACCGAACCGTCACACCTCGCCATGTCCCGGGGCCATGGAGGGTTATTCACCTTGAAGGTCAATCGTGACTTGACCTTTTCCTGCAACGTCTCGGCAATAACGCGATCGAACTGGGTGAGGACCTTCATGGCGAGTTGTGGATCGATGCGCTCTTCGCCGATTAACTCGTCCAGGGCGTCCGTCAAGGCAACACCGAGACTACAAATGCAGGGGTTAGCCAAAGACGGTTTCGTGGCGACGCGCACAGTTTTTGCACAACTCCAAATTAATAGACGTACCTTCCATGACGATACAAATCGTAGTAGTTGTTCGTAGAGGTCGCCATCCTGTCTCTTGGTTTCGCTGTTTGTAAGCGTCCGGTAGTTGTAGAGGGGCAAGTTGGTGGAGATTGGAGGATTGCAATGGAGTCCGCCCATTTATAGTCACGTGACGGGGCTTGCACAGCAGCCTTGGCAGGCAGTTGGCGGCGCGGCAGTGCCGCCTCGAATCGGTTTACCTGGGAGCTTCGTGGTTGGGACTAACGACCAGCACCTCGATCCAGGAAGCGCAACCTATCACCAATTACTAATTCTTCCGGATACGCCCACGACAACGCGAAACCGACAAGATGGGATACTCATACTCATATGGAGTCGGCGGGATAGGGTCTACCCTAGCGATTGTGGGAGCCTGTGAGTTGGAGCTACACGATGCAGTCGCATCATCAATGGCCGAGTGTTTGCTCTTGCTGACCATGCATCTTGCGTAGATATGCTCTTCACTGGCAGTGGTGAAGCTTTCAACGTATGATCGCCTCCGAACGAACCTCTCGATCCCACGCGATACGGCTATACTTACACGACGAATCTCTAGGTCGGTGCCTTCCTCGAATCCGTCTCGCCGTACGCGTGGGCGGACTTGGGCATTGCGCTCTGCATCGGACTGTCGGTGGTTGGGGCAGCATGGTATGCGACTCAACACCCTTTTTGTCTCCGGATTCCGTAATAACCTCCGGCTGTTCACAGGGGCATCTTCATCACCGGCTCGTCCATTCTCGGCGGAGGCGTCAGGGCGCCGCGGATCCGCACCAAGAACCTGATCTCTATCATCTTCTGCGAGGTCGTCGCCATTTACGGCGTCATCATGGCCATCGTCTTCTCGGCCAAGATCAACCCGGTCGAGGGCGAGGCGGCGTGGTCAGCTGACACCTACTACACCGGCTTTGCGCTCTTCTGGGCGGGCATCACTGTGGGCATGTGCAACCTGATCTGCGGTGTTGCCGTTGGTATCAACGGGAGCGGGGCCGCATTGGCGGATGCCGCCGACCCCACTCTGTATGTTTTCAGGCTTCCCGAGGCAGACTCCCTTTGCATTGATGCTGACAGTCGGCAGCTTCGTCAAGATGCTCGTGATCGAGATCTTCAGCTCTGTCCTCGGCCTGTTCGGCCTGATCGTCGGGCTACTCGTGTCCAACAAGGCACCCGACTTTGGCAGCGCCTAGGAATATTCTCCCGATCTCAGACTCTCCCACACATCTACAAGTCTCTCAAGTTGGATTCAGACTGCAGCGGCAAGCGTGTCTGTGTAGCTTCATTATCTCGGCGTTTTGGAAGAGGGGCAGGGGCGGTCAACGGGCATGGCCGGCATCATCTCAGTGTAGAAGAGTATTGTACAGAAGAGGTTCGTCAGGTCATATATTGTTTAGTTATGTTGTTTGAACTTCATGGTTTGGTTACACGTTGCTTCGTAGGCTCCCCATCAGCAGTGCTTCCACCTTAGCGCCCTTGCGCAGGGGCTCTGGCCCACTGGGCATGCAGAGCAATGCGTTCGCTCCCTTCAGGCTGCCAACTCTTGAACTCCTTTGGCCTCCCGTGCTCGTGGCGGACAACACGCCGTCGTTGCCGACTGAGACAATCGCGCGGTGATACTCGGGGCGGGATTTGTCCAACGAGAAATCATGAGACAAGATGACAGGTACTCGCGGCAGTCCCGCCGGCTCTATCCCTGACATCTGGCGCAGAGACGGGAGCACAAACAGATGGAAGGTCACTAGCGCCGACGCCGGGTTGCCGGGGAGCGAGAAGATGACCTTGGACACCCTCTCGCCGTCATTGTTCTTCACGGGCACGGTAGCAAACGTCGTCGGCTTACCGGGCTTCATCGCAACCCGCCCGAAATGGATCGTCCCGCCCAGCGACCGCTCGATGGTGGGTTTAAGCAGGTCAAGCTCGCCCATAGAAACCCGCCGGTGGTGATGACCAGGTCCACCTTACGCAGCCCATCCCGCAACACCTCCTCCAACGACCCCGGCTGGTCGCTCGCAATCCCCAGGTCAACAACCTCATACCCCCACTCTCTCGCCGCCGCGATCAGCCCCGGCCGGTTCGTATCCCTCACCTCTCCCAACCGCAGCGCTCCTCCTGATCATGCTCCACGATCTCATCCCCCGTCGATAGCACCCCGACCACCGGCCTCTTGTACACCTCTACCTCCCTCACCCCAACGGACGCCAACAACCCCACCTCGCCCCCAACAGCAGAAACCTCATCCCCCTTCCCCATAATCTTAGCCCCCTCCTCCACATCACTGCCCACCTCTCGAATATTCTGCCCCTCCCTCATTCCCTTCGCCAAAAGCCGCACCTCCTTCTCCTCCCCATCCTTTGTAGCAGACACCAGCACGGTATCCTCCACCATGACAACCGCCGTCGCGCCCGGCGGCAACGGCGCCCCCGTCGTGATGCGCGCCACCTCCCCGGCCTTCAACATCCTACCACCGCCACCACCGCCGCCACCCTCCCCCTCACCCTCGTCCGCAACAGCAGAAGCATGCGACACTCCCACAACGGGAAACACCCCCTCCAACCCCCCTTCCCCAACCACAACGACAGCATACCCGTCCACGATACTCGCCCGAAAAGCCGGCACCGGTTCCGCAGCGTACACATCCGCCGCGAGGACCGCGCCTGTGAGGGCGGGGGTAACTCGGGCGGTGGTTGTTGTGGGCGAAGGGGTGTGGGTGGCGATTAAGGCAAGGGCGTCGGCGACGGGGGCCATGAGGTAAGGGGAAGAGCGGTGCCGGCGGGAAGGGCCGAGGGTGGGGTCGTTGGATTGGGGTTGGGAGTCTGATTCTGGGGTGTGGCGGACGAGGTTATGGCCATGGTTGTGGTTGTGGGAGTGACCGTGGTGGTGGTGATGGCTGTGGTTGTGATGGTGGTGGGTGGTGGTGGTGGAACTGCCGCTAATACCGGCTTCTTTCTCGAGCTTCTTGACGCCGCCTGAGTGGAGGGCCCGCGAGTCGACGCCGGCGGCTTGGAGGCAGGCGTGGGGGAGGGTCTTGATCACGGCCTGGAGGTTCTCTCTTGCTCCCTTGGGAGACCCGGGGAGGGTGATGATGACGGTCTGGTTCCTGACACCGGCAACAGGACGTGACATCATGGCGAAAGGGGTGACTGCGAGCGACGATGCAAGCATGCCGTGGACGAGCCCTGGTGCTTGTTTGTGGAGGAGCACCGAAACGGCTTCGGGGGTGTGGTCGGCCACGGCAAAGCCTGTCCCGCCCGTTGTAATAACCAGGTTGACCGGCTCCGCGGAGTCGGTCCAGAGCGTGATCTGCCGTTGGATCTGGGTGGCCACGTCGCTTACAATTTTGGTCTCGACGACCTCCCACCGGTCCCCGCCATCCTGTTCAAAGACATCCCGGAGTGCGGCGTCGGCGGCATCGGTGGAGGGGTCCTTGGCCGCTGTCGTTGATACGACGAGAATCGCTGCCTTGAGAGGGGCCGACATTGCAAACGTGTAAGGTAGTTAACAATTCTCGGAAAGTTGTTGCTCAGATTCCTCATGAGCGTAATAAATAAAGAAGCTCCGAGCGATACGCTTATGGTGGTGACTCCCTTGGGCGTGGGGCCGCGGGGAAGCTTCCATACACGTAAGGTACCTTCCTTATCTTACATGAATACATTGAGGCTGGTATGGAACGCCAAGCCCACCCCATCCGTCCGTCCTCCATCGTTCATCCACTCAGGCTTTGGCACCTCGAAGATGATCCATTCCCTAGGTACAAGCAGTACTTAACAATCTTCGAGTCTTTCATACGTAAAGACCAATGAGTTTGTGGCATGATCGGCTTAGCGGCATTCCCGCGTTATGCACCCGTCCGGACTCGGCGGTTTACCGGGCTGCAGCAGGCATGTATGTGTATGGACAATTTGTACATACATGGTATTGTAGAAACGTTACGGAGTAGGTACATAGGTAGGTAGTGAGGGCGAAATCATAGATCCTTTAGAACTGCAAGTTTCATTCCTGAAACTCCGGTTTGAATATACATTCACGGCCTGATCGGCGGCCCAAAGTGATGTATAGTTATCGAATAAAAGATACCTTCCATCCCACAAATTCCAGCACACGTGGTAATCTAAACCTCAAAGTATCTGTGGGCCGACTCGAGAGAATTTGGTCGATAAGTTGATTGGGGTTGGGGTTGGGGTTAGGGTTGGCTAGTCATTACAATGAGGGCGTAAACTCCAGGTTCCATAACTCAGGAATTCCTGAGTTAGCAATCCGTGGTTAACGCTGTTTTTCGCCACCAAATCTTGGCGACCAAGCCTAATGCAGGCATGTAAGCGAGGTCCTTAGCGTGGTACATTGAATCCGTGGTGATGGGAAGAATGGGATGGTTTTCCCTTTGTACCACCAAATTAGTGTGCTAAAAGGGCGAAAGCGTTGCTTAGTCACCTAGACGGTGGCAAATTCGGTACATTGAAGGTGGCCCCATCACTTTACTTCACATCACTTTGGGCGGCCGATCAGGCCGTCAATTCCAGTACGAACCACCTGTCAATGTCTCATCCTCGTCCAACACCGCAGAACCATACTGCGACGGTTACTGCTGTAGCTATAACCGCGGCAACAACCACCACAACAGGTACCAATAACCCCAGCATTGCAATGCTGGTCAGTGTAGCAAAAAGCCTCCCGCAGGCGTGAAACCGCCATATACGTAGGACTGCCACCACGCAGCAAGCGAGCCTGGTAGGGGAGTACCCTAGGTCAGCAAACGAAATGGACTTGCATCCGAGTTGCCCAAGGTGGCATACCGGCGATAACACCAACCGGCCCAAATCCCAGCCCAGGATGATGATACAAACAATCCAGAATGCAATGAGCCATGCTAAGACGGCTGCGATCACATCTATGCAGAATCTCGTTAGCCGCCCAGTAGTAGAACCACTTCGAGTTGTCGGTCGAGGACAGCACGTACGAGGCTGGGAAGCCCATGCCAGAAACTGCTCCCATTGTTGGGCAAACCATGCACCGAATTTGCTGAACCACTGACTAAACTCATCGCCCCGGGACCCGGAAGTGATCATGGCCACCACCGGGATCCGGTTTGTGACGAAGCTCTCAAGAGGAGCCATCTTGGCTGCTCTGATGTGAAGAATGATTGTGATGTTTGGTACAGAGTAGATGGATGACAGGAATCCCTAGATAGTCAAGAACGGGGGCTCATGTCTGTTAAAATACAGGAGAAACCACCAACACAAACGGCCGCGCAAACATGTAACTGGATGCGGACGCGCTGGGCCAGGCTGGAGTCGCTGCGGCCAAACCAACCATCACCGACCCCACCTTGTGCTGTAGGCCTCGAGGCAGATAGCCGATGTAGCACTCATGCACGCCATGCCCTGAAACCGCAGGCAAGGTGCATAAACAGAAAGTTACTCCAACAACCCACAACATGCCACTATAGTAATCTTGCGATCTCCCAGCAGGAACAGCAACCGAACAAATTCCACCAAATTCAATGCCCCGTGTTACTGACACTCACTGCTCCACACAACACTATGGCCCAAGTTCTGCAGAAACCCTCCAGAGACTTTCATGTTTATCCGGCCAACAACAATAGCCAGCATTGGCCATCCAGTCACTCCCCCATTCTTGAAACTGGGCCCAGGCACTTCCAGAATCGAATTGCGTCAGATCTATGACCTCTTCGTCCTTGTACCGTACTCCCTTGAGTTCCTCATATATTTTCTCATCCCATCCCACCTCGTGGTCCGACAACGATCTTGACCCGGGTAAGCTAGAAGCCATCTCTTTGACCATTTCCATGATGCGTTCGTCGGCGGCACCGGACACTGGGGCCCGATAAAAGGTGAAATTCCCTGTGAACCACATGTCTGGGCAATATCGATATAAGATTAGCCGGCAATCATCATTCAATTCTGGCTCCCGCCGTGGAGGCAGCCCCTGGTCCATCGACGGTATAGAGCACCCAGAGCTGCTTGTATCTTGATGGATGTAACCTGGGAATTCTTTCGATGATTCCCAATCCTCGCAGCGCTTCTCCGCCAATGATACTAAATAGAGCATGTTGACGCTCAAAATGAGTTAGGCCGTCCGGATAACCACGTTGCTCCCAATTCATACAACGCAGTCTGCCATCGCAAATGGTTAAGACGAGAATTGTCCGCGCTTCTGCGTCAAATTTGAAATCCTTCAGTGCCTGTAGTGTTTGACGAATATCAACTATGTCCACAGTGCCCAAAAGGCCCGGGTGAGGGATGGAGAGAAGTGACCAGCAAAAGACGCTCAAGGGTGACATTGGAGCTGGTGAAATGCGAAAGTCTGGTTCGGTAGAAAAGAAGTGGCTGCGCGGGTCGAAATCCAGAACTCCAGTTGGTGCCCCCAAAGCTACCAGCTTTCGAATCAATTCGCAGGTAGCAAGTGAGATGGTGAACATCTGAGGGCAACAGGCCCCAAATAGTGCTTGGCTGAGAGTAGCTTTACTCTGGCCGACGGCTTTGAGCTCCTCCACAGCAGCATCTTTGAAACCGTAAGCCGCAAGAACGGTGATGTATGGGAGTTTGTGGCTCCCCGGCCTAGCCATGTAACATCTTTGGTGCCAACTCTTAAGTATCGCAAGAGCTGGCAGAATGCACATCCGCAGATTGAGTCTGCACTTTCCTGATGATCCCCGCAACTTCGCCTATGGTCCGTCGGGCGCCGCCGGATGGGCGGATCCTGTCGTTGTAAAGACCGGCGTGACAAAGTCGTAAAAACCTCTGGTCTGCCAGTTGAACGTCATGGCGAAGGATATCTGATCCTGCCTCGGTGTCGAGAAAGTCTCGAGCAGTTCGGTGCATGAAATGAACCTCGGTATGGAGAAAATCGAGCAAAGGCTCATGCTCCGGAAGAAGGGTTACCACCTGCCATTTCGACGGTTTGAATGGTATGACCTCAAGAATGCCAGCGCATTGCGCTTCAACCTGCTGTATGGTCTGCCGACATTTTTTGACTAGATCTTCGGGGGGTATCTTTTCGTCCCATCGATGGTTGTGGTAAGCGAGGGTGAGCTCCAAGATAGAAATTGATCTTTCGTCCGTAGCGTAAAACTGGAGGGACTGGAAAAGAATGACCAAGTTGAAATAGAGCGAAGCCGACTGGCGGTAAATGATTGTGTCGTCATTCAATCTCCTCCACATGTCGTTGTATAAGTCGCTCAAATCGGATGGAAGTGCTTGGGCTCGGGCATGAATCAACTTGGGTGAATCTCCGTTGTCAATCCCCATCTGCACACTCCTCAGCGCCAATCGAACCCATAAGAAGACACCATCTGATTTATTGACAAGACCCCAAAGGAGGTCATTCCAAGCTTTCTGAGATATTTCATCCCCTGGAAGCTTCTGGGTCAGAGATGACTTGACGTATTCGTGAATATCGCGCCTTGTTAGGTCGTGGAGTTTCACCGTCGGGTGATGATCAAGTAATCGTCGAAGTTGAGGCTCCGGGCGACTTGAAATGCATATTTTTGTGCTCGACAATGCGTTGATATCAGAAAGGAGCTGCAATAGGCCGGCGGTCCCGTCTTCGGAAGAAACTTCGTCGAGGCCATCTAAGAAAATGTAGGTGTTTGCTGGGATGTCCAAAAGAATTTTGATGAGAGTATTCCGCAGGTCGTTGACTGACCAGTCTGTGGGTGATTCTGGAGCCGTGAGGGACTCAGATAGAGCGTCGAGAGAGGAGAGGCAGCCCTCCGCAGACAGGATTTGATGAAGAAGCGAACACAGCAAGCCTTTCATACTGCACTGCATCTCGCTCCCGGCCCTCCAGAAATAATGGCTGCACAACAAGTAAGGGGAACCTGGGGCCTTGAGTATCGAAGCCACTTCTGGAGAAGAGACGATGAACTTCATCAGGGTACTCTTGCCCGAACCGGGCTTTCCGCTGACCCAATACAATGGTCCGCCGGACCTAGGCTCTGCAGATAGCCACTGGGGGAAGCTGGGCCACACCCTGTCAGGCCCAGTGGAGACCACGGCATGTTCTCCAGAGCCAATCTCGTCTTGGGGTAAGCTCGTGGTGCGCGTGTTGATATCAAAGATCCAGCGAAATGATTGGGCATGGGTTTCCGACAAGCGATTTTGACGTTCGTTCATGGCAGTGAACTTGAGGCTTCCTAGCAGACGCTGTCGTTTCGAGTGTCGACTTGCTCGAAGTTGAACTGTGACTAAACTTTTAGTAAGGGATTCCTGTACGCCAACCTTTTCGTGTATTTCCTTGGCCAGAGAATGGGTCTGTGCTAGTGTACTCTGAATTAGGATCCATTAGCCAACCTCTATGTACCTGGTTCTAGACTGGCCCATACTTTCTGGCAAGATCTCAAGCACCGTCGCTGTCGCCTTCAAATCGGGCCCATCCAACACGCCCAGGAGCTCCTTTGCATAAGCAGCGGCTACAGCGGCCGCATACCTCTGCCATCGGTCGTTCTTGTGCGAATCAGCGTAGTCGCTGACCCCCCGTACTACAAGACAGGGGAAGTTGTCATCGCCGGCGGCTTCCGTTTCGATGCACAGACATTCAGGGCCAAGTTTCTGCAGGATTTCGTCTCGTGTGGTAGTATCCTTGACCACGGTGTTTCCCGAAGCGATGAGGCCGTAGTGTATCACTGGGTCGGGGTGCTGGCGTTCGTCTCGTTTGATCTCTTTCTCCCTGTCGCATGCTTTACAGCTTTTACCGCCTTGGTGGTCATAGGTCGGCTCAAATAGCCGGTCATGTTCTTTTCCCTGATATGCGTAGCTGGGGCGATTTTGCTTTGGATTTGCCATTGCGTGGTTTCTGGCAAGCATGTCTTGTAGGATCTCCGGAGTCCGAGGGTCTTGTTGCTCGTGTTTACTCTGGAGATGAGCGACCGCACTGAGGAGTACTATTGGAGGGGCGTTGAGGACGCCGCGGCGTTCGAATATGCCACCCTTGGTAGCTTTGCCGGTGTCGTACTGGGCTACGCCGCCACTGGTGCCCGAAGGTTTGCTAACGATGACATCGCCGAGCCGAATGTCGATGTCGTCGTCGGGTCGAGGGATACCCCCGCCAATACCGACCATCAGGCCGATTCGAATCTGGGGAAACGACGTGATCATGTGGGTTGCCGCCGCAGTCGCCGTCGATTGCCCAGGCATCCCCGCGGGTAGCACCGCAATAACAATGTTGTGCACACCGATACAGCCCCAAGCATAGGAGTTAGTATCCCCGGGCCATTTCGTGAAATCGGGTGGTTTGTCGTGTATTTCGCGAGCATGGCAACTGCGGCCGCATGCTCGACGGGCAAAGCTGCGATCCATCCCACAGTATACAAGTCTTTGCTCTCTAAGGATTTGATTGCCATTTTACCAGAAGGGGTAGGCTCGTCGCTAAGAGAATGGGCTCCTCGCTAGAAGGATGGGCTCGTAGCTATGTGGATGGTCTCGTTCAGTTGCCCTTCCGAGATGGTGGCTCCCCGACCCAGAACGGTCGATGTAGGTGATAATCATGGGCAAGCAGCGCCTACGACTGCTAAGCGCCTTTCACTGCGCAATGCCCCCCACCTGCATAATTCAGCCTAGAATGAGGTGTTGGGCGCGTACTGTCTCACAAGGCCCCCGTCATTGAAACCCAAAGCCCGCAGACGCCTATGCGTGGTAAGCATCGCATGGGCAACCAAAGCCCGCAGACGCCTATGCGTGGTAAGCATCGCATGGGCAACCAAAGCCGGACTCCAAGTGTAGAAACGCGAGCTGAGAAACGAAACAAAAGTTATCCGGAAGTCTGGAGCAACTCCATTCTTCTTATCCTTTTCCTTCGTCTCTTTCTTTTTTGTTATTTTTCTACTCTTTTTTTACACAGACTTGTTTTCTTTTCGAATTCGCGCTTTTTTCTTTTGGCAGACGGTGCTTGGCAAGGCATCAACGCATTAGAATGTTTTAGCAACGCCCCTCTGTACTACACGAGCTTCCAATCACCACAGATATCGGAAGGCTGGCGGTGGCAGTGTACTTGTACCAGGTTTGTCGAAGCGCCCTCGGATGAAGCCAAGCACATCTAACATTTTGGGCATCTGCATTTCACATTCGCCGGCGAGCCTTAGCGAGCCACCCGCGGACCTGTAGCATGCACGATATGCGAAGTGCTTTGTACAGCCTCACATTGGTTGAACTCATATATAGCAGGAAGTCTGCTTGGTGCCGCATCGTCAAGTTACTCATGAGCTGCTGGTACAATAAACCCACGTACCCTCATACAACAACTTGGAAGAAACGGAGGAGCTGGTGAGTTTAAAGCCAAACATAGAAACCCTAGACCGCAGGGGGAGGAGGGGCATGATTGTACATAATGGGCTGAGCCCTAGGGTAACCTCGATATCCCTTAGACATGGCGGCCGGACTGCGTGGTGAAGCGGAGCCTACCGGCAACCCCTGAAGTTGACTTGGACGAAGCTATTCCCAGAAACGCTGGCGCGCGCACATAGACTATATTTGAATGCACGCCAACTCCTTTAAGCGTATTGACGCGTAAAGTCATAGCCGCCTTGCTATACTTCGTATAGAGGTATATGCCACAAACTATATCTATAGATCGGCATGTATATATGTAGTTACGGTTCTGGCGGCAGTAGGACGGTATCCGAGTTTTATTAATCCCTAGAACCTAAACCTCTCATCCGAACCCCCCCTTCTCGTCTCGATATACCTACTATTAGCCCTTGATATAGTAGTTTTACGCCCTCTACTTCAACTCCCCCCCAGGCTCCCGACCATCGGTTGGTCGACCGGGAGGAGTGCGGCTCGTGTTCCAGTGTTGCGCTTGAGTACCTAAAAGGGTGCGGGTTCGAATCTCACGACGCAAAACTCGATTAAGAGTTTTCATAGCTGACTACCTTTCCTTGCCTATTCGTAAGGAAGGCTAGTCGGTAAGCTTCTTGACTTTATTTTATTTTTCTTCTGGGTGTGTGTTCAAGACTTGAACTTGGGTGATCTTGAACTCTTCATTGAGATAGCCTCTTATCGATAAGCTCTCATTTCCAAATCACCCCAGCAGCGCTCAAGCCGCTCGTGCCAAACTTCTTCATCCAACCTCTTACATCCCAAAATCCACCATGGTGCGCCTTAAAGACCGTTACCTCCTGGCAAACATCATCTACACCGATGTTCCGCCCGGCCAGGCCAAGGGCTCGGTGCCGGACCTACTCCTTTACAACCAGCCAACAACCAACGAGTTGAGGCCCCAGTTGCTGCTCAAAGCCATCCGCAGCGAGGTAGCCTCACTCTTCGGCGACTGCGGCGCGGGTGCCGTGGATCGCAGCCTTCAGGGTAAAGAAAAGTATCAACCCACTTCTCATACAGCGCACGCCGCTAATGTCAACCCACAGTAAAATACCTATCCCCCGCCACATCCACCTTCATCCTGCGCGTCTCACGCGCCCACTACCGGCTCGTGTGGGCGGCGCTGGCCTTCATGAACCGCGTGCCCGTGCGCGACGGCCGCCCCTGTGTGTTCCGCGTCGTGCGCGTCAGCGGCACCATCCGCAAGGTCGAGGAGGAGGCCGTGCGCCGCGCCAGGCTGCTCGTCACCGCCGCCAGAGACGAGATGACCGGCGGCGGCAAGAAGGGCTCGTCGTCGTCTGCCAATGCCCTGGGCGCTCTCTTGCGTAGTGATGGAGGCCAGGCTCGGGGCGCTACGGCGGCGGCGGCGGCGGCGGAGATGCAGGTCGATTCGGACATGTCCGAGGCTGAGGGCCAGGGGTTGTCCGATGATGGGTGAATGGTGCAGTGGGACAGGTTGGTGGGAATTAAGTTTACTTTTTCTTGCGCGCTACCCGGATACCGCTATCAGATGCTGGCAGCTGCGGCAGACCCGACAGAGAGCCCAAGGCATCGCCGCCCGACGACTCGGCCGCTGCCTCGGCCTGCGCCTGCCGGAGCTTGTCCTGCTCCTCCTCCTCCTTCCGCTCCATCTCGTCATAAAAGTCTTTCTCATCGACCCACCGCTCCTGGATATTCTGCACGTCCATCATCGACGCCTCGTTCCGCATCGCCACACGCCAAATACTATCGTTGGTACCCTCCGCCCCGCCAAAGACGTACCCCCCGGCTCGGTCAATCACCCGCAAGAGGTGCATCATACTCTTCTTGTTCTCCACCGCCAGCACCTCGAAGCTGACCAGCCCGAACCCTTCGACGAGCTCGGCCACCGCCTGGTTCAGCCGCCCAAACTTCTCGCTCCGCAGCGCCGGCGCCTCGGCCTCCAGAGAGGGCATGAGGTACGACAGCTCCTGCACTTCGGTATAATAGTCTAGGCTGAACGGCAGCGGGTCGTACGCCGACACCTTGTCGATTTTGGTGAGCACGTTGATGTGTGGGAGGTCCATTTGCAGCATGGCGCGCAGTGCGAGGAGGAGGTTCGAGATGTATAGGGACGGCTGGGTCAGGCAAAACGAGTCGGAGAGGTGGACTGCTACGAGCTGATAGCGGGTTAGCAAACTGACGCTGAGCCCATGGAGCGGCAGCGCGGATGGAGGGGACATACTCTGTATCCCAGCTTTTGTAACCGGTAAAAGATGTTGCGTAGGGATGTGTGGTGGGTGTACAGTTCTACCTGGCCAGGGCAGTCGAATAGGATGTAGTCCTCGCCTAGCTCTTTCAAACCCTCCTCTAACCATTCAATGTTGTTCTCTAGCTCCTCCAGCGCGTACAAGATCCCGCCGTTAGGCCCGAGCCGGTCGTCTGACATGATCTCTTCGAGGGTGACGAGGGTGCGGATGTCGAGCGCGCAGGGATAGTTGGTATGGTCGTTCGCGGGGTCGAGGTTGACGACGGAGCATTGCCGCCCTATGGCGCCCATAAACTGGTGCACTTAGGTCTGTCAGCGGGTTTAACAGCGTCAAAGGGAAGGTCGTTGCGCCAGACTTACTGCCATCGCAATAGGTACTCTTGCCCGATCCGGGGCTGCCGATGACGAGCTGTCCAAACGGCATTCTGATTGTTATTTGGTGTTTTGATTATCGTATGGTGAATTAGTTTTGCATGCGGCCTCAGGTATGTACTTGTATATTCGAGCACGGGTTTCTGGGGTATGGGTCTTCAATGCTTTTCTGGGCCTGGAACCTTCGACGCCTTTGACAGACAGATGCATCGGCGCCGCTTGCCCCGCCAACTTCAGCTGAATGGGAGAGGAAGAGCAATGCACCCCACGCCGCCGAGCTTCAAGTGGGGCCAAGGCCGCAGAAATTTAGCGGTATATCATGGCAGAATATCGACCCTTGTTTACCTTGCCGTGTTGCCCCAGCTTCCTGCATTGGCTGGAATGGAACTCAAGCTGGTCGAAGCTCCCCTCATCAACCTTGAATGAATTGTCCTATAATTATCTTTCCCCAGAAAACCTACTAACATGGCGCCAGGTACGCGCAACCTCATGGTATTCCGTTATATTACTAAATGCTAACGGTACCTCATAGCAGCGCAATTCGAAGCGGCGCAACCGCCCAAAGACGCCATCTCAGCCCTCGTCTTCGCCCCCGGTTCATCGAGACGACTGCTAGCTTCGTCATGGGACAAGAACGTGTACCTTTACGAGGTATCCAATGGCGCCGAGGAGGCCAACTTGGTCGGTTCATTCGAGCACCGTGCGCCCGTGTTGGATGTCTGCTTTGGCGCAGATGAGAACGAGGCCTTCTTCGCGGGCATGGACCACCAGGTCAAGAGGTGGGTTGTCGTGTCCACTGTCGTGCCGGCTACCAAGGCATCAATGATTGACACCAAGGGATAGGATTGATCTCGCGACTGGCGAGCAAACAACTCTCGGCAAGCACTCCGCGCCCGTCCGCTGCGTCAGCTACAGCGCCCAGCACTGTAAGCATACCCTCCCCCCTCCATCCCTTCTGACTTCGCACCAAGCTAACAGCCATCATCCATTTAGCCCTCCTCATCTCCGCCTCGTGGGACAGCACGCTTCAAGTCCACTCCACAACCAACGCCTCGCAACCACCACTAACAATCCCGCTCCCGGGCAAGCCCCACGCGCTGGCAGCAAGCCCCAGCAAACTCGTCGTCGCCATGACCGCGCGGCTCGTTCACATCTACGACCTGCCCACCCTCGCCTCCGCGCTGTCCTCGGGCTCCAGCACCCCCCCACAGCCCTGGCAGCAACGCGAATCCTCCCTCAAGTTCCTCACCCGCGCGGTAGCCTGCATGCCCAACGACGCCGGCTACAGCACCTCCAGCATCGAAGGCCGCGTCGCCGTGGAATGGTTCGAGGACAGCGCCGAGTCGCAGGCGCGCAAGTACGCCTTCAAGTGCCACCGGCAGGCCGCGCCCGAGGAAGAGGGGGGCGGCGACATCGTCTACCCCGTCAACGCCCTCGCCTTCCACCCTGTCTACGGCACGTTCGCCTCCGGCGGCGGCGACGGCACCGTCGCGCTGTGGGACGCCGAGGCCAAGCGCCGCATGCGCCAGTATCAGAAGTTTCCCGAGAGTGTTGCCGCGCTGTCCTTCTCCGGTGATGGTCGCTTCCTGGCTATTGCGGTGTGTCCTGGGTTTGAGACCGGTATGGAGGATTACAGTGGGGAGGGCAGGACGAAGATCTTCATCAGGGAGCTGGGAGAGACGGAGGCTAAGGGGAAGGGGGCTAAGTAAAAGGGGGAATGAGGGGTTGTGAGCTGATCAAACTGCATAGTATAAAGAGGCTTTGGGGTCTGGCGTTGGGACGGAAATTCACGTTTTGTTTCGTTTGAATGTGACAGTTTTTGTGGTATGGACCTGGGCTTGATTTACTGCTGCTGTTTAACAATTGAGATAAGAGTAATTAACAAAATAGCTTCATTATCAACCACCCTCCAGCCCCAGCTCCTTTATAACGGTGTAAGCTAGTCAGTCTTGTTACATATTGACAGTCAATCGTCGATTTCACCAGCCAAGATTCAACGTTATATCTAGCACGCTAGCTTCGCCAGGCCACGAACTCGCAACCTGGAACTCAGAACCTCAAAACCTTAACAACTTACAGGGTTTTAACCCTTCGGAACTGCCTTCCTGACGGCGGCTGTTCACCAGCAACATCTCGCTGAGGTGGCGATTGGAGAGAAACCGACCTCGCTCTCGTCCAAACAGGGCGTGTGGGGGTTTCCGAGATGTGCGTTTCGCAACTCTCTTCCTCCGGCGTCGACTCGTCTCCAGGTAGGATGAGACTGGTAGTGCAGGTATCCGGCACAATGAGCAAGTCTACCTCATCATCATCACCATTGTCCGACGTGTCTTTCCCGGTCGTCTTGTCATCGCGGTTAATCGCGGGGTTCCAGGGTGGGATATCTAAATGGAACCGACTGTCCTTTGGGGCGGTGACTTGAACTTGGGGCTGCATGATGTGTCCATTTCCCTCGGGTTGCTTAGGTTGCGGCTCAGGAGCCAAAGACGCCTCTCCAGCCTTACCAGCTTCATTACGCGAGGGAGTGGTCCTCTTCACCGTGGCTGGGGTCATTGGGTTGGGCTTCGTTTGCCAGTTCGGGTCTTTCGGCTGCAAGGGACCGCGACTCTTCTTTTTCGAGGTAGAGATGAAGGAGTTGTCATCGGGGGTTGCCACTTGGGACTTTCTCTTTCGCCCAGGTGTTTGTGTCGTTGACTGCGTCAGATCGAGGATGCCCACATGGGGACTAGTAATAGACTGCTTCCCGCTGCGGGTCAGGAGATTCGAACCATTCGGTTTTGCTTCACGACCTGAGAAACCGTCCCCAAATCTGTACTTGAGGCGGGGGGTCGGCACCGACTTGGCAGCGTCTGGTTCGTCATTCAGATTCAGCTGCTTGTAGCCTTTGGCTTCCGTCTTGTTGAACATGAGGTGTGGGCGACGTCGGAGGCTTCTCATTCCATTTCCCGTGCGTCTATCGTGTTTGGTGTTGCAGCCCGGAGGTCGCTTCGAGAGGATCATGGGCTCGTCTCCATCTTCCTCGATCGGTCCTGGGTGTGGCGAGACTTGCAAGTTTCTGGTGGGTGATGAAGGTGAAGTGACTAAAATCGAGTCAGAACGAGGTTACTGATGGTCTGACAGCCACTCGAGTTGAGAAACATACTGTGATCTCCATACTCTACGTAACTAGTTTCTCCAAGATCCTCAAGCGCAAGCTCATCGACATCATCAACACCGTAGTGGCCAAACGCTTCTCTATGTACATTTGCGTTGTCGGTGTGGAATCTCTCGAGTCGGACACCGGTTTTGGTATGAGTGAATTTCTTGGGCGTCGGTTTGAGGGGAGGAAGTGATAGAAGCGACGTAGGTCGGTTACTCTTCCCCTTTTGTGAATAGGTTCGTAGTGGCTTGTTCTCCGTAGCGGGCGTAGGCAACTCCTGCCAGTCCTGTCCTTTTTCGAGTATCATTTTTGGTGTGACCGTGACTGACACTACCTGTAAGGGATCGAGTTGGCAGGCAGATTTCGTGACGGAAGTAGCAACACTTCTGAGAGTTGGCAGTTAAGGTATGTCGTGGAGTTACTTGAACGAAGGGTTCTCGAGTGCGTTGGAAGAAGAGGGCAGGATCCCGGACCTTACTCAGGACTTGACTTGAGAACGGAAGTCGGGTCCGCGGGTATTCATTTTGTCAGGCGCTTGGAGGCAGGTGCAGCCAAGATCTTCGTTGACCCCTTTCTGGAAGGAACGGTCTCACATACTGGTAGGTACCTAGGTCGGTGGTAAGCGTAGGGTAGTTACCCGAGATACAGTTACCACAACTCTTGTATGGACTCGGACCTCGTGCGAAGGAGTACGTACGCAGTTACCTTAAATCCGTTGTATATACATACGTTAGCTGCCCCTTCACCTCTTTTTAAATAGATAACCTAGTGGTAACTCGCTGGGCTGCAATGGTCTTCTTTGGGAGGCATGTTAGGGGAGGAATTGACAGCTCCGGTGAGGACAGGTAGGCCTTTCCTCCACAATTTCCAAAAGGCGGCTGTCCCAAGACAAAATGGCATGGTGTTCGTGTCAACGGCCGTGATAGATTCCACCGCCGATTGCCCTTTCGGGACCAAGCTCGCCTCCCATTGGTCCCAATAGCAGCCGTCAAATGGGACGCAGTGTCACACGACAGTCCGGCATCGGGACGAACCAGACTTGACCTGGATGGCGACTTCGTGACAGTTTTTTCAGCTCTTTACCGTAGATCCCAAACACCTCAGCTCGCTCAGTCTTCCGGATAGATATCCGTACTCGACTATGTATGTACATACATACTATACAGAACAGAACTTCCAGGCGCGTGGCGTCGGTCAGCAGGTCCAGACCCCGACTATACCGTCCCGGCGGCCCCGACCATGTAACCATCGCGAATGCGCACACGTTCCACCACGGCGGGTACCCGTTCTTGCTCGGCCTCGGCCGCGCCCGCCCCGCAGTCCCAGTGCCGCCCCTCGACCTTGTCGTACACCTTGACCACGTCCTCGCCGGCGGCACACCGCGGCGGGTGTCAAACATCATGCTCGTAATGGGGTTGTCATAGGCAAAGGCATCGTGGATTGACCCGGTGCGCAAGTCCCATATCTGTGGTTACGGTTAGTTTCACACCACAAGGGGGAGGTGAAGGTGGTGGACGGAAAGGGGGAATGTAGCATACCCGTATGCTTCTGTCTAAGCTACCCGTCACCAAATGCACGTCGTCAAACTGGAGACATGTCACCGGCCCTGTGTGACCTACGAGGCTACGGGAGACCTGCCCACTGCGCAGATCCCATAGCCTGACCATGCCATCAGCCGTGCCGCACGCCAGCGCCGATTCGAACACCTGCAGCGCACCGACGAAATCAGCGGCCATGTCCGGTGCTCGGGAGGTCTGTCGCCAGGTACTGTCGCTTGTTGACATCGCCGAGGCTTGCGCGGCGGCCCACATCACATCCAGCGTTTGCACACACCGCCCCTTCTCCAAGTCCCACTGCCGCAGCGTCTTATCGGCCGACCCAGAAACGAGCACATTACCACGGAAGTTCAGTGCTGTAATCTCGTCCAAGTGCGCCTCCAGAGTAAACAGCGGACAGTCAGACATGCTACCGGCGGGCGGGTCAACAGGCTGGTCGTCGGGGTTGTCGAAGGCGATGGCGTCTTCGTCATCCTCCTCCTTTCCGAACTGGCTGCCTTGCGGGTCGTAGTGGGCCTTGCTAAGATCCCACAGCCGAATCGTGGCATCCATAGAGCCCGTGGCGAGGAAGTTATCTTCAACCTGGAGCGTGCGGACCGAAGCCGTGTGGCCTTCCAGGACGCCGATGCACCGCCCCGCGTTGAGATCGAAAACTCGGACGGAGTCGTCCATCGCGGCCGAGACCATCAAGCCGAATGGTGCGTCGAAGTCAAGGGCCGTGATGCTATCCTGGTGTGCACGCATCGAGCGAATCATGGTACCCGGCTCGAAGTGCTCGTGGAGGATCGGCATAGTTTTCCGCCGGATGCTGCGCGGCTTCTTCTTGGACGGAGCGCCGCCTGCTGAGGGCAGCTTCTCGTAGACGGACTGGGACATGAACCCAGGCGTGTCGCCTTTTTCTGATGCCCCACCGTCTTCTGACTTTGCAGGCGTCTGCAACCCCAGCTCCCCGGCCTCGATCACCATCTCCTGCGCTTCTTCTAGCCTGCCCTCAACATCGACAACTGGTAACAGTTAGTACCACAAGGGGTGTGGAGGCGCTGAGAAAAGCAGGGGTTCACTGACTGTCATGCTCCAATATCGCCTCGTCCTGCTCCAGAGTCGCCAGCCTCTCCAGAATAATCCGGCGCATACCGGCCAAGTTTTCTATCTTGGCATCGATCTCGCGGATCTCGCTGCTCGCCATGTTCTTGCGGATACCAAGCATCTCGAATTGGTGCATCATGGACGCCTTCTCCTTCTTGAGCTTCTGGACCGACTCAGGAGTCCCATCGGGCTCCGTTGGGCCTTCGTCGAGCAGTTTTCTACCCCGCGAAACCCGCCGCCTGTGTTTTTTACCTTCCTCAGTGAAGTCCGGAAAGCTAGCCTGGAACCCCTGAAACAGGGAGTAGGAGCTATCACCGTCGGGAATGTTTTGCAGCAGCTCATCCGGCACGTACGCCAGCGCCCGGGACTGGATCTCCTTGGCCGAGAGGCGCGACCGGACCATGTCCGTCGGCGTCGTGCGGGCCATGGAGAACATGCTCCGCTGCAGTCCCGGCCTGCGCAGCTGCCGGTGTACCTCGGTCATGGCGGTTTGGTACGTCGGATTTGAAGCAGGATCGGATCGCGGGGCTATGAGATGAGCGGCTGTGGTGGTGACTTTGCGGCCGAATGCTTCGAGCCCTCGCGTCTGCCGTGGGAGTGTGTGTCAGTACCCATCGCATACGTGGCATGTTGTTTTCCCTTCCAAAAACCACCTTCCGTTGCGTCCCAACTGCCTCCCAACCGCAACGGCGCGGGGACTGAGGGTATCTTGCTCACAGATATCACCGACGACTCGTCGTCAAAGGACGACAGGTCCGGAAAGTCATTGTCGTGCCCCGGGTCGTCCATCCGTCGACGCCGTAAAACTTTGCCCCCCCTTCGGCCCGCCCAAATTCAATCTGTCTGGAGCGCGGTTTCGCAACCCAGAACCTACGAGGAGCTATAGGGCAGTAATCTTGATAAATGTTGCGAGAAATTCGAGATAAATTGGTGCTTCGAAGGTCTCGTGTCGTTGTCGATAGCTAAGGAATTGTGAGGTGATTGGAGCAAAATGCCCCTCGAGGACAACGGTGGGTGTCATTCATGGATGCAGCACAAAATTGTTAGACCGGCAATCTATGCGGCGAGAAGGTTGCTTGGTGGGTGGGTGGGCTCGGTGGGCTTGTGGGCTTGCCGGACACCCCCGAACCGGGGCATCCAGTGTTCCAGCTTTGCGTGCCTCAGCGTGCCAAGGTGGACCGCAACAAGGGCAACAGGGGGGTAACATTTGCCTGCGTGGCTGCCAGATGGGATGGCATGCCAAGGCCCCAAAAAACTGATCGGTGCGTCACACACATCAGTGTGTTTCTACACTAAGTGGGCTGCTCCGATTCGGACCCTGGGCCTAACAAGCGTTCAAAAATATGAGACAGTCGTTACCGCAAAGTCAACACCGACTTTTCTTTTCTTCCCAACTTCGAAAACAACGTCGAAGACTATTTTCTAATAAACCAGCGCCGCCATGGACTCGTTAATAGACCTCTCCGAGTCTTCCAAGGCTCTTGACCTGTCACGCATCCGCTTCCAGTTGATGTAAGTTCAGTCGAGACATCCGCCACCACCTCCCTCCTTCCGCCCCGCTCCTTCGATAGTGAGGGTTGCCCGGATGCTCACACATGTCGTCAGCCGGTTGGAGGACACAATCACCTTCCACCTGATCGAGCGCGTGCAGTTCCCTCTCAACCCAAACATCTACACCCCCGGCGCCGTCCAGATACCCAACAGCAGCCTAAGCTTCATGGACTGGTACCTGGCGGAGCAGGAGAGGCTGCAGTCGTTGATTCGCCGCTACGAGTCCCCGGACGAGGTCCCCTTCTTCCCGGACGCTGTGCAGAAGCCGATCTTGGACTCGCTCGACTACCCCCGCATCTTGTACCCCAACGACGTCGACGTCAATGACAAAATCAAGAAGTTCTACATTGAAAAGTTCCTGCCCAAGGTGTGCCCGGACTTTGGGCACGGGGACAGGGGCGTCTCGCAAGAAAATTACGGGTCGTCGGCCACGTGCGACATCGCCTGCTTGCAAGCCCTGTCGAGGCGGATTCACTTTGGCAAGTTCGTGGCCGAGTCCAAGTTCCAGTCCGAGGCGGACAAGTTCACCCGCCTCATCCGCGCTGCCGACAGGGAGGCCATTGGGGAGGCCATCACGAACAAGGCAGTCGAGAAGAAGGTGCTGGAGAGGCTAAAGCTCAAGGCGCAAACGTACGGTACCGACCCTTCGTTGGGGCCCAATGGGTGGGATCAGAGCAAGATCAACGTGGACGCTGTCGTGTCTATGTATGAGGATTTTGTCATCCCTCTGACAAAGGAGGTCGAGGTCGAGTACTTGATGCAGAGGTTGGAGCCGGTGGAATAAGAATGCCTTGATTTGTTTTTTTGTTTGCCCATTCTTTCGCCCTCAAGCAAGTCTCCTATGTCGCTGTGCCAATATACTCGGCGGTCGCCTGGACGGCGCCATGGAACTTGCTCGCCTCGATCAGCATCATGAACCCGCACGGCTTGATCCCCATCTCCTGGAACGCCCTCTTGCTGTCCGCGACGGCCTCGCCCTCCTTGGTGAAGTCGTACGCCCCGGACGTGGCCGCGTGCTTGCGCATCTCGTCGTCCTCCGGGTGGAAAAACTGCAGCTCGGCCTCCTCGCGCGCCTTCTTCTGCTTGCGCTCGCTCTGGTCCAGACTGGACGCCACCTCGCGGTACGTGCGCGACACGACTAGGTAGTGCGAGAACTCGTACGGCTCCTTGTCCTCCACGGCCGCCTCGATCTCGTCGATCAGACACGTCCACATGGGAGGGATCACCTCGGCCGGCATGTTGAGCAGCCGCTCCGCCAGCACCAGCCCCACGTGCTTGCCCGAGGCCAGCAACTCCGGCACGACCCCCGCTAGGCTGTCGTTGCTCTTGGCGCGCTCCGTTAGGTACTCAATCAGCTGCGCAATGGGTTGCTTCGTGCGGTGCTCCTGCAGGTTGAGCACGGTGAGGAAGGCGTAGGCGTCGTTGGCCTTGTCGTCGACTTTGCAAGTCGAGCCGATTGTGTTTTGCTCGACGATGAGGTCGCTGAGCGCGGAGAGGTCGAAGAGTTGGGCGTCCGTGTCGAAGAGCTGCCGGAGGAGGGTCTTGACGCCGTGGAAGTCAATTTGCGAGTCGTAGTTGAAGAGCTCGAAGTCTACGTTGACAATGTCCATGTCCTACGATGCCGCAGATGGCGTTAGTCGGAAAACTAATGGATTATGTGAAATGCGCCTCACTTCGTCGTCCGAGCTGTCATCATCATCGCGCTTGGTGACGGCGGGGTCGGCCATGTCGATGTCCCCCTGCCCTTCGGCGTCTCTTGAGCGCTTCTTTCCCATTGTGTGATTTGCTGAAGTACGAAGTCCTCGATATGTATATGACCGGCTTCGAATGTCTTCAATTTCGTCCAAATGCGGAGGATTGCAAGCTTTGCTTCGCCGAGGCCGGTGATTGCGGGGACCTTGACGACCAATCTCGAAATTTTATGGGCTGCCCCTCGTCGTGGTTGTGATAAGGAAGCTGGAGGGACTTATCGATACCCTAACCCTGCTTCAACCCCTTCTGAACCGAGTAGCGGAAACAAGCCCCTGAACCGCCGATACCCTCACATGAACTCATATCATATTCGTACAACAACTTAGATCAACCCCTGAATTGACCCATGCTCCCCGCCTAACACTCTCCCGATGTAGCCCTTCGTCAAATACCCCACGTTCTCTGAGATTCTCCCAAGTTTCCTTCGGTTCCCATGCAACTATAGCTCCCCTAGCTATTTTGCATCACACGACGGTCTCTTCCCACAGATCATCTTCGCTCGCATTCCCGACACACGGAGACTCGCTAAGAGCCTATACGCGCGGTA
Organism: Chaetomium olivaceum; assembly: GCA_039881045.1. Lineage (NCBI taxonomy): Eukaryota > Fungi > Ascomycota > Sordariomycetes > Sordariales > Chaetomiaceae > Chaetomium > Chaetomium olivaceum. The sequence continues at coordinate 86,568 of JAYWVB010000048.1, read as the reverse complement.
TTAGAGGAGGCCACCCCGCAAGTCGCGGGTTTTAAACCTGCTCAGAGCCCCAGCCGGCGTCTGCCTCACGCATGTTTGCCGGAGGCTCAATGGACGGGATGAACTCGAGGGCGACGTATGCGATACCGACCAGGGCGATGACAGAGCCGGGAGCGATCCGGGTCCAGTGATCACGGAACAGAATGGTGCCGACAAAGATGTAGACTGAACACAACACGGTCAGTCTGAGCTCTCAACGGGCGGAAGGGTAGGGGGAAACATACAGATACCACGGCCGAGAAAAGAGAACAGGAACGAGGCGTAGCGGCTGACCTGAGGGGGGATCTGAAACTCTACACCGAAACGTTAGTCCTCGGCTCCGTCGACTTGTGGGTGTGTTCGGAGGCATCGTACCGAGCAGACCAGTTGCTGTCATAATACATTAGCATCCAACCCTTCATCGCCCCTCTGTAGGCAGTTAGAGCAAGAGGCAAGACTTACCCAACCCAAACATGATCACGTAGATACCAACAATCGATGACTGGCTATAATCCCACGTCCGTCAGCATCCGCCGCGCCCATTAATCTCCATCCCCAGCAGAGGCGAACGTACAATCCGATGGGAAAGAACTGCGCGATGCCTCCAAGGATCATCGCCACGGCGACGACGAGGTTGACAATGCGACTACACACATCACAAACAGTTAGCCCATCAGCGCCGTAAAAGCGGAAAGTCATCATCCCTCGGACCACCCCCAACCAAAGCGCCCTACACCTAAACCCGCACCCGCCGCCGCGCGCATCGCGGCTCTGCATCGCGACCTTAGAGTAGGACGGACGGGCCCCTGCGCCAGAGCTCGAGCAAAGCAGCGGGGCGCGCGCAGGTGGGGGATTCAGCTCTCAGTGAGGCAGAGTTCCCCGTCATAGGCGCCATTGGCGGGAGGTCTTGGAGGCAATGACCAGCTAGGTAGCTCTTGAGGAAACGTACAAGGAGTCGGAGAAGTCCATCGTGGGCGATCTGTCTTGCGGCGCGGCAAGCTCAACCTAAGGCAGGTAGGTCGTTCGGCAGTGGTGTAGTTACGTTTGCGTCGGCTGGGTGAGATTCCGTTCGGTGTCGATTTGTGCTATGCGTTCGCGTACGAGGTGTGCCGTGGGGATGTTGGATTGCGTTTTGGGTGTCGAGGTTATTGGCGATGCAGCTTTTGCTTTGCCTGGAAGGGGAAGGAGGTTGGTGGTCGAGAACTTGTCGACAGTTGGAAGCTGGAAACAAGCTGGCTGGGGAGCTTGCGAAACAGTGGGCCTTGGCGGCTTGATGCGACGCACTCGGGGGCTTGGCTCCGCCACCACACTACGCGTGGCTGCCACCGAGGGTCTTGGCATAGGCATCTGCTACATTAGAATGCGTAGGAAGGACCTCCGTATGTGGTATACAAGGTGGGATCAAAAGTCGCTTCGTTTGCTTTGACGTAGGGTAGGATGACGTTGCATAAACCCTATCTCCTTTGAGGTTGTGATTGCAACCCTCATACAACTCTAAAACAAAGTATCTACATATGGATGCTGAAACGGATAATTCCATGAACCATTCACTTTTGGAAAGCAAAGATTGTGAGCTTGGAGAGTGGATAGTATAGAGTATACGTCTTGGGTATATAACCTTCCTCCCAATCCAGAAGTACGCCCGCCCTGTGTTTATTCCCCCAGCTCGGCAAGCTCCCTTTCTTTTGCCGCCAGCAGTTCCCGCATCATCTCTCTTTCCCGCTCCAGCATTGCACGCTTCTCAGTCTTCGATCTCTCTCCTTCGCGCCCATGAACACCTCGCGGGTTTGGAAGCTGATGGGGGGTTGATGTGTGGCCACTGGCAGGGTACGGCCCCGGACTCGGTGAGGACGCTGCCGTGCTGCCAGGTGTCCCAAGATAATGAAGTTGCCGCCCGGGCGTGTCGTCAGGTGCCGGGCTCGTGGCTGTCGGGTTGAGGATCGACTTAATGGATGAGAGTCGTTTCGGTTGATCTGTCTCGTTCTGATAATGGGGATCCATGTCGGTGGCGGAGAACGACCGTTTCCGTGGCGGAGAGAGAAAGGACGCCGGCGACAATGATGACTGGCGGTCATCCGGCATTGGAATGGAGGTTAAAGGGGCGAGCCGGTTCTCGTCGGTGAGTGATTCAGGGGTGTGATGGTGTTGGTTCTGATGAGACGAGTGATATTGTCCCAGGCTGCTCAAAGGCAGTGGAGACGTCTGTCGATTCCGCATAAGGATTGTCTCCGGGACCAGGGTTAAGGACGGTTCCTGCCGCCGTCGAAGTCCCAAATTCACAGACCCATCTGGATTAACTGATCCTCTTTCCTTTGGCGTTTCCCCTTCTGAGGGCGGCGAGTCTGCACGTTCGCTAGGCGTACTTTCTGTATCTTGGCCACCGGATGCAGGTATGACTCGTTTCCTTCGTTTGATGATGGCCTTCTTCATCGTCACAGGCCTATGTACGCCATGGAGTTTGTAGTAGAGTCCTGCAATTAGTCAGCATAGTGCCCCGGGCGTGGTGGGATAGTGAAAGTGAGTCCCTACCGCAAGCATTGCAGATAGTATGACCAGCTTCATCCCTCCGCCAGAGAGGTGTGATCGTAGTGCCACAATTCTGACATGCGATGACGACGGTAGTATTTTGGTTTTGGAGCTGTAAAGCCGCAACGTCGATGGGTGTCAGGTCGTCCCGAGTGCTGGAGGGTTGTTTGGACGCCTCCTGACATTTTAGAACATTCAAGTTCGCACTTTTCGAGACTCGGTTGTTGAACGCCGGACAACCACTGCATCCCTCGGCGCCGCCAGTGCCATTACATCTCCCCCCGCCCGGGCATGATCCCGACGGCGTCTGATCGGCGGCAACATACTTGGCTACCGGTGCATTCGGCAACAGCGGAACTTGAGCTTTGGGAGACAGCTTGACGGGCGATTGTCGAGCGCCGCTTGCGGTGGTGGCAGGGGGGCGCTTCAAGTTGATTGGGCGAGAGGCATTCCTGGCCTTCAAATACAATCCGCACGCATTGCAAATTGTTTCGCCTTGTGGTGATCTCCGCCAGAGAGGCGTTCTCGTCGTCCCACAGTTACTATGCTGCGTTAGAACGGAGTGAGAGATTATGAACATTACTCGACGCACCTGCAAACTTGACCAGTGTACCCCTGGTTGGGACTAGGATTTGGTTTGCCCTGACTCGGCTGGCTTGCCGCTTTGTGGTGTGTGGGACTCGGGGGAGCCGGTGAGACAGTAGAGATGTGTGCTGGTGTTGGTGAAGTCCTCGCGTCGGGTCCAGGGGGAACTTGCCCCTCGGGAAAACCCAACTCGTGCCTTGGACGTTGTGTCGATTCCCCCAGGTCCTTCAAAGACGTAGGTCTCGTTGGTAAAGCGGTTCGGCGAGGAGCAGGTGTGGTTTCCGCATGCGAATGCAGTGCCGAAAGATTAGAAGCTCCGGACAGCGTCATCTTATTGGGCTGCAAAGTAACAGCCAGACTTCGGCGGCGGTTTGTTAAGAACGTAGGAGGCCGTAAGCCGCGTGAACGACAAACACCTCAAACAGACGAGGACAAGGGTGATGAACGGCTGCGGTGGACAGAATACGTCCGATGTCGCTAGTTGTTGCCGCCTCGTGGATTGTTGGGCGATCGGGATCGTTTTGGGCGATGCGAGTATGAAAGAGATAGGGCCACCATCCAGGTGTGGTCGAGGTACGCCACAGGATTCGATTGGACGGCGATGGAAGTTTGTGGGAAGGAGAAAAGGAAAAGAGTATCGTTGTAATTCAAGAATGCGAGGCTGAGGAAGCAAGTAGCCCGGGGCTAGTGTAGCTGTCGTTCTCAGGGGCTTGAACCGGAAGGGAAGGCGAACTGCATAATCATCTCCTGCGGTCCCCGACCCACAGTACTGGTTATCAGATCTTCGACAGATGAAGGCGGACCACTTGAGTTCGAAGGTGCGTTTGCGACAGAAATGCCCAGATAATCAAAGTTGTATTCGAGGAGGAAGGCAGGCCGAAACGGCGATTTGGAGCGGCCCCGTTGAATTTCGAAGCCGAGTGAAATAAGCCAGCCGTGGGAGGGCGTCAGGGTCTGGAACTGGAGATGCCAGGCCTCTCGAGGACTCACTGTTGAGAGGCGATTTTGAGGGAGGAGCAGCTCGATGCCCTGTTCTCGACAACGAGAGCCCGCCAGGGTGCAAGCGAAGATGACCCGCTCTTCCAATCTCTAGCAAATCAGAGGTTGTGCAATGTCAGCAGGCAAGGGAACGACAGGGGACCGACAGGCATCAGGGCTGCAAATTACGTCGGCCAAAGTCAGCTCCTTCCAGAAAACTTCCGTTTCGGCGGCCCGAGCTGAGACGTTCATTCACCGGCCCCCAGCCATGTCGGGTGATTGATTATTTCATTGCTCTGTGTGTTCCCTCTATTCGTTACGAGTGGTGACCGCCAGCAGACGCCTCATCAGCCAGGTCTCCTTGGCGCTGTTCTGATCTGCGATTTTGGGGGTCGCATCCCCACCGCCTCTTCAGATTAGGTTTACGGTGCGAATGTTGAGCCGAAACGGTCATCCCACGCATTCCACCTCAAGCAGTTTGTACGAACCTGTGAGCAATAGGAAACTTTGTCCCGAAAGTTCCGAGACACTTGCGAGATAAAATGACCACTCGCAGCCCTTGACAAGCCCTAGATTATCAGATCATCAGTCATGCGCCGCCTCGTGCTGGACTTTTGCCTTTCCCCGGACTTGGCTAGGCCCGGCTCCGGATTCGTGTCGAAATGGGCCCGATTATCGGTTGCCGTTCCTATTCGATGCCAAAATCCATCAGCAGCCGCCAAGCGTTTTTATCAGTCCGATGTGACGCAGCGATCTCGGAGAGCAAACTTGTCGTCTGGCACGTGCCCCGCTGACTAAGGAAAAGGGAATGGAAATTACGGCATGGAAATGAACTCGAAGTCCGGGACGAATCCGCTTTTATTTCTTTTTTCTGAGAAAGGAGAACACAAATCTGATGAATAGCGGTTCGGTGAAATAACCCGATGGTCATGGGGACACATGAAACACAACGGCGCAAAACATCCTGATGATATTACATTAACACCTTGGTTGGGTATATGACTCTCGAACTTATCAAGGTATCTGGTATCTATCTGCTCCTCAGCGAACTGAAACTCAAACCCAGCGAGTGAAACCGAACACCACCCATTTCGACCCTTCCCTCCACCACCTCATAGATCGGGATCGATCTCCCGGTCCGGATGCTCCGCTACCACGACGCCTGTCTCCCACATATTGTTCAGGGCATCCCTCGCCATATTGATGGGAAGAGCAATGGATAACGCATTCCACAGCCACTTGCCACGGTCATTCAAATGGACCTGCTCCAAGACAACGACGGGGTTCGCCGATGAGCTCGGATCGTGACTAGCAAGCATGGCAATATGCTGGATGACAGCAAAGGCATACAAGGTAGGGGGCGGTGCGATTAAACCCTTCCCCCCCTTGATCCGCAACCGTTCGCGCCAGCGCTGGCCCATGTCCAGCAATCTCCTCTCGAGGTCGCGCGAAACGGCTTGTGTGAACCGCCTAGCGCGCTCCGCTTCCGCGGCCTCGAAGGTTTCGACGGCCTTGTCTTTGTGTTGATCGGTGCCCGGTAATTCTCCTTCCTGGTCCTCGTTGCTACTGACGGGCGAGGGCGCGAAATCGCTCTCTACCGCTTCAGAATCGTCGTCGGCTCGGAAATCTGGCAGGTACGCTTGCACTAGCAAGTTTAGCTGTGTTTTGCGCATGTCGATTCCGACGTCCCGCATGGCCCATTTGATATAGCTCCGGATGCCCCTCACTACGGTTTTGGCGATCTTTTCCTGGTACCCGATCTCCTCGTAGTCGGTGACGGTTTGGGAAAGATAGAACAGTGACTCGAGTGCTTTGCCCGCTGTATCGAGGTCAGTGATCTCAGGAGCAATAGCAGGATGAGGAGAAAGTTGACTTACCAGCTACCTCATTCCCATATGCATGGATAGCCACGCGCTTCTTACTATGCTTGGGCGTGAAGACGTGGTCAAGGTGTGGTTGCGTGATTCCCCACATCTTGAAGTTCACTCTCCACCACGACGGCATCATGGGATGAAGACCGCGCATGTAGATCAATTTGTGTAGCTTCTTCTGGTCCGCATTCCAGCCATCACTGCCCTCCATGCGGGCCACAGCCTCCTCGTACTCATCGATGGTCAGCGGAAGTGTACCGTAGTCGTCCCAGTCACTGCTGGTGCTGTAGCCGTCATCTTCGTATCCATCTTCGAGGTCCTCGTAGTCGATATCCATCTCTGCCTCGTCATACTGAGCATACTCGACTTGCTGGCCCAGGTGTGAAGCGACGGCCACCTTTCGAGCCCAAACAAGATTCGGCGGTGGATGTATTACACCACCTCGGAGGACGGTGTCATGCCCAATCTCAATTGAAGGGCGTGGGCTGTCGTATAACGTCTCATCCCCAATGTCTTCAGTCCAATCTATGTCCTGCATTTCCACGTCTGTGCCTTGCGAACGAGGTGTCGATATGGGCAAATCACCCAAAGTGGTGATTGTCTCCATAATCCTTGTCATACGCGGCGGAGACGGGACAGTGAAATCCATGACCATACAGCAGAGTCACAGTCGAGACGAAGATGGGAAGTTGATGGCGTTGTCGAGCACACGGTGACAAGTTACTGGACTCCGGTCGATGGTGGTGACAGAACTGACGGCGGTGCGGCTGTTTCACTCCCAGGCTTGATCGCGATTGGATTGAGTCGAGTAGTGGAAGGATTGAAAAGAAGGAAGGCGGATTCTCGATTTCCATTTCCGTCGTCACGAAAAAACCAAATATCGGGGGTGGGAACAATGGAAAGGTCAACCGCCGAAAAACAGGGTGGCACCTTCTGAATACAAAGGCAGATTTTGGGCACCTATTGATTTACAGATTTTTGCCGTTTCCGGCAGCCACGACTGCCACGCCTTCATCGCTTGAGAACCCGAACCGACTTGAGGTGTACTGGGCGGGGGACTGGCGAATGAGGATGAGACAGCAGAGTCAATCCACCATGTAAGGCGGAAAAATCAGTCTGAGATGCCGACATCTGTACCTGCATCATTGCCAGCACCTGCCACTGCAGGGCTTGCAGACCCAAGTGTGGAAAGTGTTCGAATGCAACCCTTCAGAGTCGCTTCATGGAGTAAGCCTTACTTCTCTGTCATATTTAGGAGCCAAAATATACAGATGCATGTACAGACAGAGAGCGCATCATAGCAACGGTTGTGAGGTGAGGTCGATAGCTGAAAGCCCCAAACTCCCGTGTTTGTTCGGCAAATCGAAGATGCTGGGTTCAGGGTCCGAGCTGCCACAAGGCAGAGCAGGGCTTGGACCGTGCGCTCAAGAAAACACGCTAAGGATCCCTGTAATGAATTCAATGACTTGCAAAGTCGCATTAGGCGACTTTTTGCTCCTTGTTGAACTTGGACTTCGCCTTGTCATCGCGACGCGCATTTCCCAGTTTCAACTAGCTTCCCGCCACCACCACATCACCAACCAGCATGGCGATAGACTTCAGTCGGTTGACGGTAATTGAGTTGCGCCAGGAGCTAAAACGACGCAACCTACCGCAGAATGGGAAAAAAGCGGACCTCATCGACCGGCTAGCTACGTTTGAGAGCGACCGAACATCACCAGAGCCAGCGGAAGACGATCACGAAGCGAGTGGTTCACCGTCTGAGAAGGGTGCCGCGGATGATCATGACAGCGGCCACTCGGATCCGCCGCGGGAAGAAGATTCTGCAAAGGCACCGCATCACTCAACCACCGAGGCGGCTGCGGAAGCTCCAATCGCCAACCAAGACACAGACAGCACACCCGCAGCTGTCACTGAGCCCGCCGAGTCGGCAGAAACCTTGGTTCCAACAGAGACTTTGGCTTCTGGTGATGCTGACGAGGCTGCCAGTACCAAGCCAATCCCTGTTACCGAAATCATTACGGATGCTGTGAGCCGCAAACGTCGGTCGCGAAGCCCCCCACCCGAGATCGAGTCGTCCAGGAAGCGCGCGCGACCTAGCGATGACCAATCTGAGGAAGGCAATATTCCTCTGCACAGCAGCGACCTCCCCGCCCAATCGACCCGTGAAGACTCCCCTGCGGCTCAACCTGTGCCCGCTCCGCAAACAGCGACAGGTATCCACGCAACTACCCGAGAGACTTCTCCGTACGATAAAGAGAAGCACCACGAATCCACCGAAGAACGCAACTGGCAGCAGAACCGGGCGCCTACTCCGGAACGCTATCAAGAGCGACTAGACGACGCCGCCGACGAGCCGATCCCAGAATTTGAAAGAGACGTTGCGCCAGCACAGCACCCCGCCACATCTGCGCTCTACATCAAAAATTTTATGAGGCCTTTGAGGGAGCCGATGCTGCAGGACTACCTGATCGACCTTGCTGCATTACCTGGTGCGGCACCCGATCCGAGTTGTCTGGTTGATTTTCATCTCGACCAAATTCGCACTCACGCGCTAGTGAGTTTCAACAGCATTTCCGCAGCTTCGCGAGTGCGCACATCTTTACACGGAACTGTGTGGCCCAACGAGCGAAACAGAAAGGAACTCTGGGCAGATTTCATTCCTGAGGATAAGGTGGCTGAGTGGATCGAACGAGAGCGATCCGAAGGTGGGCGATCATCAAATCGCTGGGAAGTTCGTTACGAGCCGGACGAGGAAGGAACCATCACGGCCAATCTGGTAAACGCAGAGATGGAGCCCATCCGTCGCAATTCTACGAGGCAGCCTCTCGGCCCTCCTCCGGTTCCGACCGGGCCAGCGCGCAGCTACCCAGGCGTCGAGGGAGCGCCTTTGGGTCCGCGTGGCCGAGGAACGAACCACTACCGCCAGGTGCACATGCCGCCATCGGCCGTCACCACTGCCGGCGATCGTGACCGCGACCGCGACTACAACGACGACAACGACCGCAGCGTCGACTACAAGACCACGCGCGCATTCCCGTCCATCCAATACAAGCCCGTCCCTGAGAACGTCGCCGAGCGCCGGCTTGACAACATGAACGCGCACATCACCAAGGACCGCCGTCGCGACTTAGGTCGCCCGGAAGACATTAATCGGTATACGTTCGAAGATGGCGATCTGTTTGTCGACCGCGGCAAGGAAGCCTTCGTTGGCATCCGCCCTCCGCACCGCGAGCGCGAGCGCCGTCGTATGGGCATTGGTCGCGGCGGCAACCGGGGGGGTCCGCCTCCCCGCCGCCGCACCCCTTCCCCCCGCCGGCCCGCACGCGATGATGGTGGCTACCGCGGCGGCCGTCGGAACGACTACGACCGCAGCTACCGAGATCGGGACGACGACCGTCGTGACCGCCGCGACGACCGTGGCAGGGACTTTGGTGGCCGCGACCGCTACCGCGATGAGGTCCCCCGCTCGCGCTTCGACGGCCAGCCGCTTCCCACGTTTGGCGGGGGCGGTGGCGGCGGCCGCGGTGGAAGATGGGGAGGTGGTGGCGGTGGTGGTGGTAGACGGGACCGCTTTTAGGGCACCCTTCCTCAACCACGCCGTGGGTGGTGGACTGGCACATGCCCCGTCAACCTCAGGCCTATGAATCAGAGTCAATAACACCCACTTCAAAAACCGGATCACAGCGTGAATCTCCCAGCCGAACTTGACCAATGGCCATCAGCGTCCATCCTAGACAACCACCAACCTCAAAAAGCTTGTCCCGGGCTAGGGACGAAACAAAATCCATGTACATACTACCAAGAGTTCGCGCGCACCTCCATACATCAGCGAGGAAAAAACTAAACTTTAAATACGCTTGCAAGTCCAACGACACGACGACAAAGTTGGGCAGGTCAGCTAGAAGAAGAAGAAAACAACTGGAAGGAAGAGAGAAGGAACCCAGCCCGGCAAGGGGGAAGCGATCGTCCCCAGCATAGTTATGTCTGTCTGTCGGTGTGGGGTATACCTTACCTTCCCCAGACCGATATGCGAACCGGCGGTTGACTCGCTATTTTGGGGGAGGGGTTCCGGGGCTCTCGTGCTTGTCTCTAGCAATCTAACCAGCTTGACATGTATGTAGGGCAGAGAGGGGTCAACAGACTCACTCGTGGATGGTGTGGAAAAGTTTGAGCTGTACGGAATAGATACCCTGATTTCAACGTCCGCCGGTTCCTGAGCTGTTCGTGCCCGTGCGGTCCATTGATTGATAAAATTAGCCAAGACAGGAGCTGTAATACCTGAACGTGTGAGGATCAATAGCTACAAGACGGTCACGAGAGAAGGATGAGAAGCAATATATCACCCTCAAGACAGCCATGTAGTATCGGCGAGAAGCAAATCACTTTTGATATCTACGCAAGGGAAGACACACCCGACTGATATCAATCTGCCCGTCAGATGACCCAAGACCCCTCCGCATACTCCCATGAAAAGATGCCTCCAAATCACTGAACAACGGAAGGAACGCTGGACCCCAAACCCGTAACCGAACTATGCAAGCAAGCTAGGAACGAAGAAACTCAAATAGCGTTGGCAGCGAGGGGCGAAGGCTCCACACCGACGCGCTCCTTGCTAAGGATGTCGATCATCAGCTGCGACGGCCTGTTGTCACGGTAGACCTTGGAATTGCCCTTGTACATCTGGACGTTCTCCAGGTACTTGTCAAACAGGTACGAGCTGTCCATCGGGCCGCCCTTCGCCTCGGGGTGGAACTGCGTCGAGAAGATGGGGCGGGTCTTGTGCAACATGCCCTCGTTGCTACCGTCGTTGAGGTTCACGAAGTACTCCTTGAATTCGCTCGGCAGGGTGCTGGCGTCGACGGCATAGCCATGGTTCTGGCTGGTGATGTGGCACTGGCCAGTGGTCAGGTCGAGGGCCGGAATGTTGTGAGCACGGTTGCCGTATTTGAGCTTGATGGTCTGGGCGCCAACGGCAAGAGCAAGGAGCTGGTGACCGAGGCAGATGCCCATGATAGGAACCGACGAAGTTTCCATCAGGCGGCCCAGGTTGTAAACAGTCTCCTGGCAATGAGTCGGGTCACCGGGGCCGTTGGAGATGAAGACACCATCAAAGTTGTCGGCAACCTTGTGGATCGGGTAGTTGTAGGGGAAGACGGTGACGGATGCGCCGCGGCTAACCAGACTACGTAAGATGTTTTCCTTGACACCGCAGTCAATCAGGGCAACGTGAAAGGTCGCCTTAGGGTTGGAAACGACGAAGGGAGCCTTGGTGCTCACGCGCTTGACCAGGTTAATGGCGCCAGGGTCAATGAAGCCCTCATCCTCGTCGGCGTCATATTCATCACCAATCGAGATCCTAGCGAGGGACGAACCCTCCTCGCGCAGGTGTGTGACAATGGCACGGGTATCAACACCCGAGATGACAGGGACACCCTCACGTGCGCACCACTCGCTCAGGCTCTCGACAGCCGTCCAGTGGCTGTATTTCTCGGCCACGTCGGCAACGACCACTCCGGCGCACTGGATATGGGGGGATTCGAAGTACTTGAGGAGGCCGTACTCGTCGCGCTCATTCGAGGGCACGCCGTAGTTGCCAATGAGGGGTTGCGTGAAGACCAGGATCTGGCCACGGTAGGAGGGATCCGTCATGGACTCAGGGTACCCGACGAGCGAGGTGGTGAAGACAGCCTCGCCGGAGATGTTCGAGTTGGCGCCGAAAGCCGTGCCATGAAACACAGGGCCGTCCTGTCACGAGAGAGTTAGCGGGGGGAAGGCCTGAAGTGATGCATCGAGCGGCAACGTACCCTGATGGTCAAGGTAGCGTCAACGCCGGACGCAGCAGCAGTGGCCCTGGTGGTATTGAGAACGGGCATAGCTCTGCCCTTGCTTCCGTCCACCGCCAGCCTGCTCAGGAGGCGAGCCTGGCCTGCGAGGCGGAGGGGGGCCTTGGGGGTGGCATGACCCAAGGCACGGGGGAGGCGGGCGGCCACTGAAGCGAACATGCTGGTGATAGGTGTTTGGGAGAAGGTAAAGAAGGATATAAAACTCTAGTGTCGGACAGGGGGGCTCTTAAGCTGACAGGGCTCTCCAGAGATGGTCTAAAAATTCTCGTCAGTATGAAGCGGTGAGTCAAGACCCTGGATGGTTGGGCGGACCTGAGAGGTAGTCCTAACGCGCCAGCACATTAGCTTCTGACCGTGGACTTGCGAGTTGTCATGGAAGAGCCAGAGGGACGGGAGACCGGGCGAACGGTCGAACGGGCTCCGGAAAGCCCATATAACCGTTGCGCGCCGGAGTCGGGAAAGGGACATCGGAAACAGAGGGGGGTGCACGGTGGGGTAGGGGAGCACACGACCCCCCCGGTGCAGCGCAAACATACCTGAGAAGTGAAGATGGAGAGGCGACCTTTCATCAGCGCGGTTTCGATAAGGGCCAATTCAGTGCAAGTAAAGGAGCCGTTGCGGTCCACGATAAGATGTGTTGGGTTTTGTGATAATTCCAAGTTCCCACTCAATGGAAGTCTGCGTTGTTCGAAGTTGACTCGAAGGAAAAAGAAGGGACGAAATGTCGGATTGGCGGGAGAAAAAAAAGCCCTTTTGTCAACTGGGGTCCACTGGATTTCGCACCCAACCAATTGGCAGAGTTACCATTGGCTGGGAGCCCACAGGCACAGGGCCGAAAAACGGGGGTTCAGAGGGGTCGTCCACTTAAACTTTCCTCAATCGGGAGGCTCCTCTCATTCTTTTGCTGCGGCTTCGGGCGCGACGAGGCGATGGAGTCACACAGGGATGTGCGAAGCTGCGCAAAAACCGAGGGTTTCCTTTCGCCTTCCCGACTTGACTCGTTGGTCCAGATTGGAAACAACCGTCCCGGAGCTGGGTGGCCAACAACAAGAGGCCAAAATTGCGGGGTGTTATCTCTCCAGGCATCCGTGTTCAACCAACCTAAGTCGTCTGTCGTTGGATGAGGGACCGAGGAGCTAGACATAGAGCATCGCCGCATTTCCTACCATATTCACAGCATGCTGCCATGTCTATTGCGCGAGACAGTACATAATACATACAAGGTCTTGTTCTGTCTTCTAGATAGCGCCGAGCTCCTTGAGCTTGGAAATGAGACCGTCCACGTCCTCGACCTTGCCGCCGCCTTGCCTCGCAGGTGGCTCTGTGCAGGGTTAGCCAAAGCCTGAATATTCGGACAGCACCACTTGCGCACAACTCACCCGTAACCTTGAGCACCTTGAGCCTCTTCTCCGCCGAAACGCCGAAGTCGGCCAACGTCTTCTTCTCCAGCGGCTTCTTCTTTGCCTTCATGATATTCGGTAGGCTCGCATAGCGGGGCTCGTTGAGGCGTAGATCCGTCGTAATGATCATCGGCAGCTTCGCGCGCACCGTCTCAACACCACCGTCCACCTCACGGGTGACGCTGACGACGTCTCCCTCGCCGAACTCGACCTTGCTCGCCTGCGTCGCCTGCGGCCACCCCAGTAGCCCAGCCAGCATCTGGCCTGTCTGGTTGGCGTCGTCGTCGATGCTCTGCTTGCCGAGGATGACGAGATTGCTCTTCTGCTGCTCAGCTGCCGCCTTGAGGAGCTTGGCCACGGCCAGGGGCTCGAGGTCGTCCTTTACGTCGACATGAATGGCCCGGTCGGCGCCCATGGCCATGGCGGTGCGCAGGATGTCCTGGGCCTTTGGGGGGCCGGCGCTGAGGACGCAGATATCTTCAACGCCGCCGGGGGCCCGGGACTTCTCGCGGATGCGCACGCTCTCCTCGACCGAGAGCTCGTCGAAGGGGTTCATGCTGTGCTTGACACCGGCCGTCTCAACGCCGGTTTGCGCCTTGTTGACGCGCGGCTTAACCTACATCGGGAGAGCAACGTCAGCGGGGGGTCCGTTCATTATGAACGCATCTAATCGAGAAGATGTAGTCGTGCGGAGGCCGAATTGATCGAATAGGGTCTCCTATTTTGGTAACTCACTTACCGCATAGTCAATCACCCGCTTGATGGGGACCAATATCCGTAGCGCTGACATGGTGAGGTTTTGACGTTCAATGGCGGGCAGAAAAGGGAAGAGGGAAACGTTCAATGCGGCCCATGACGATCGGTTTGCCATGGTCCATCTCCGGCTAGTGCCGATGCCAACCTCGGCCAAGCGACCGTTGCAACTGTCCACTCCCATCCCTAACCCTGGTCAAGATGTCCAACTTGTCTCTCGCAAACAAAAGGATATCAACGAGATGTAACAACCAAACTGTTTCCGCTCTATCATGATCAAAACTCGCCAAATAAACCCGATGCCTACAGAAAGCTACCGGAACTCCGCCTGCTTCCACAACTGCTCACCCTCTCCCCCAAGCCCCATCCAAGACCACCCATCCTCACCTCACCAACCATACCCTTGATCACCAATCATCCCACTCCTCCTTCTTATTGTTTGCCGCCGGGGCCTGTGAGCCCCCTTGCCTCCCGCCCTTCCCCATCGCTGCCGTGCCTATTGCGCTCCCGCTAGCCTGCCTTTGGTCGGCAGCAGCAGAGAAATCGTCCCAGAACCCTCGCCTGCTCTCGTCAAAGTTGTCACCGTTGGTGTTCACCGGTTTATACCCGCTGCCACTGGGGCCTTCAACGAAGCGAGTGAACCCATCCTGCGCCGTCTTAGCACCTGCTTGTGCCGATCGTGCAGCTTGGGCGGCGGCGTTACGGGCTTGAGCCGCGAAGTCGGTTTCGGATAGCTAGCACAGTTTGGTTAGTACGTCGAGGTTACGAGGGCTGTGGGAAAGTAAAGAGTCACATACCTGCTTCGCCGTAGGCTGGATGAACCCCTCATTGACCGTCTTGGCCGTTTTCGTGACTGTCGACGCAAACCACCCAAAGCCCTTGGAAATAGCCGCCACCGGATCCTTCTGCAAATCCTCAAACCCAGGAATCGCCTGCTCCTGCTTCTGCGGCCGCGACGACCCCGAGCTGCCAAAACCAGCGTACTTGCCACCCTGGCTCGGCGGCAAGTCGGCCGACCGCTGCGCGTTCCGCTCGCCCAGCTTCGAAAAGTAGTCCACATCCACCTTGATCTTCCCACCCGGCACGGGGCTCTCATCCCTGCTCCCGCCCGTAGGCGCCGCAGCAGCACCAGCACTCCCGCTCAGCGGCGTGCCCGACCTCGGCCCGCTACGCGTGGGTGCCGTCGAGGGACCCCCGGCGCCAGGCGCCGGGCTAACACCAGCACTAGCACTCGCCGCCTTCTCCCCGGGGACATACTCGCGACCCTCCACCTTCGCGCTCAGCCTCTCCTTCCACTCCTCCCCCGCCTCCCCGCCATACCGCTCCGCAATCGTAGCATCATCCCAGCTCAGCCCCCGCATCTTGGTATCCTCATGCTGCTCAAAGAACCGGCGCCAGTTCTCATTCCCCCCGAGACGCATGCGCTCAATCTCGGCGGCCTTGAAGGCGTCCATGGAGATGGAGCGGACGAAGGAGATGTGGACGCCGAGGCCGCGATGGACGCCGGCGCAGGACAGGCAGATGAAGATACCGAACTTGGGCGAGGCCCACTGCGGCGAGGGCGCGCTGCAGTCGCAGCAAATGTTGTTTTGGGCTTCGGCTTGGATGGTGACGAGCTAGATGCACGCGCAAAAGAAAAAAAGGGGGATGCCGTCAGCGAGGTGAACGCGCAAACGAAACATGGCAGACGACAGGGGACAAATGGGTGAAATAGTAGAAATATGCACCTACTTTGGACCTCGTCTCGGGGTCGACCTCCCACATAGCCTTTGAAGCCATCTTGGGCGACCAGCTGCTGGGTGTAATCTACCGTGCTAAACCGAGCGGATCGAGAAGGACAAATCGAAAGCTTCGAATATCGTGGCGTTTGCACCCACTCTAGTGGATGCTGGCAGTATTCGAGCGGGTTGATTGGGGTGATGTTCAACAATTCGTAAAGTAGCACAACTACGTGACTTCTGTCGAGCACCAGAAGACGGCGCAAGAAGATGGAATTGGTTGCGCCTCGAAATTCTGGGGGAAGTTTATCGCGACAGGACAAGTGGTTCTGGACTTTGGTTGGGCGGGGCCAATCGGCAGGGCCTGGACGCCGCCGCAACCATGCCTCGCCATGACCCCTGCAGGAACCGCTGCGACCTCCCGTCCCTCCGCCCACACAGAACACGCCATACTTGGTACAAACGCGCGGACATCACATCACCAGAATCAACAGGCAAAAGGCATCACGTATCGTAGAGACCGAAAACTTTTCATACCCCCCAACCCGACTCCGGCGAAGCCTAGTGTACACGCCCGAGGGTGCGAGACGAAAGAGTGAAAAGCCGTCCATCACCTTCCCCACGTAAAGAAAGTAAGAAAGTAGGTCATGAGGATATTAGGGGATATTTCTGCAGAAAGCCGCAAGATAATGGATAAGTGCCCCTGAACTCTACCCGCAGTACCCCTTTTTAGAAGCCTGCGCAAATTCCAGGACGCCATAAGTATCCCTCCCTCAATCTCGCTTTCATGAAAATATCCCGTCTAGCCATTGGCAAAAAAAAGGAAAAAAAAATGTCATCCACCCATTCCCGGTCGTTAAGAAGATGCACGCGCCCAAAAGTAATACAGACGAACGGGGAGATTGCCGAATAGAAAAAGCGCGTGCATTCGCATCTCCATTGACGTATGCTGCGTGCTCATCAAGAGTAGAGCATCATCATCTAGGCGGCAGCCACAGCCGGGGCAGCCTCAACCTGCTCAGCACCATTCGTGTCCTCCGCCTCGGTGGCCTTGAAATCATCATCGGTCTTGTCCGGGCTGTCGATGGCAACCTTGACGGCGATCTCCCGGCCCTCGATCTCCTTTCCGTTCATCTCCGCGACAGCCTGCTGCTGCAGCTCCTCCGAGGCCAGCGTGACGAAGCCGAAGCCACGGCCCTTGCGGGGCTCGCCGCGAGCCTGGAGCTTCTTTATCATAAATCGGGGAATCGGGCGCAGGGCGATCTTGGCCGACAAGGGCTGGTACGCATCAAAGAGCTCCTTGAGCTGCGGGGTGTGTCAGTAATCGTTACCGTCAAACAACGGGGAGGGTTCGGCTGACCTTCTCCTCGGTCAGGTCATATGGGAGATTAGCAACCATGACCTTGGTCTTGGACGGGATACCGTCGGCCGGGGGGCCGCGCTCCCGACGCTCCCGGGGACGAGCTTGGGCCTTGCCCGACTTGCCATCCTTGTCACCAGTAGCTTCGTTGGTGACGTCTTTGAGAGCTTCGGGCTCTGCGGCAGCAGCCGCATCATCGGCCTCCGCACCGCCCTCTTCCTTCTTCTCGTCCTATGATCCTGTCAGCCATCTATGTCCATGTCTTCAACAACTTGATGAGACAGGAAACTTACACCGCTGCCACGGCCACCGCGGGCACGTCCACCACGGCCACGGCCGGCCCGGCCGCGACCACGGGTAGAGTGCCGGCGGCGGGTGCCTTCGGCACCACCCTCGACGTTGGCGCCCTCTGCCTTGTCGCTGGTCTCAGGCTTCCGAGCGAGTTGAACGGAGACCTTACGCTCCAGAATCTCCTTGCCCGAAAGTTCGGCGATGGCGCGCTCGGCCTCGCTGGGGGTCGACAGATCGACGAAGGCATAACCGACGGGGCGGTCAGTGCGAGGGTTCTTCGGGATGGAAACAGACTCGCTGACAAGAACCGATGCATGGTTAGCGAGGGTACAAGGGGAAAAAGACGATGAGTCATAAAGAACTGCTGATAACGTGGAGGTGCTAAGCAAAATAATTTGCTGCCCATGAATCCGCATCGAGGTAGGTAGGTAAGACAAGCATGATGCCGCACGCAGCCATCAACCATTTCGGGTCGGGCAAGTGCAGGCGTCATGACGGGTGAAAGGCGGTATGGCAGGCACCCGAGGCAACCAGCGGTGAAGGTGAAGGTGTCGACGCGTGGCCGGTGAGAAAATGAGAGGATGGCAACTTACACAAGGTAGCCCTTGAAGAAGTCTTTCAACTCCCCTCCGTTGTCGCATAAGCCAGGTTTCCGATGTAAAGGCGGCGACCTTCGGCAGCGCTGGCAAGCACAGCATCGTTGTTGGCCGAGTTGTCCTCGGCGGTCTTGCCAGCGATAGAGGTATTGGCCAGAGTGTTCGTAACTTCATTGACGGCAGCAGAGGCTGCGTCAGAGACTTTCTCCACGACGGTAGACATGGTTCTTGATAAAGATGTCAAGTTTGATAAGCTTCGTGAATGGAGCTGATCCACAAGTCGAGTTGTCGAATGACGGGTGTTTTGACTCGTCGTGTGTGGGTGAAGGCGCCTGGTAAAAACGAGGAGCCGAGGGGAACAGACGAGTGTGATTGAACTCTGGGTGCGGGGGGGATGTTGAAGGGTAGCTACGTGCCCTAGAGAAAGGTTGACGGGGTGTGGTCGAAGTATGGGGAAGCTTTTGATCGATCCTTAGTTATTTGACGTGGAGGGAGAAGGGGAAAAGATGTGAGAGCGGCACAGCCAGAAACAAATATTTTTGCCAGGCGTTCGGGGAATTAAGCGAGAGGAAGGCGTGGCGGCAGGCCAGGGTACGTACCTGCCTTGGCCTGGTAAGGTTCTTCTTGCCGGGGCCAAGTGGGGTAAGAGGGGTGCAGGGCTCCGCTGTTCACCGAACAAGTCAGTCTGCGCTTCTGCAAACTCGGACCACAAGCTTCAAAGAAATCCAAAGATTCAATGAAGTATGGCGTTTCCCATGCATAGGAGTCTTCAGCACTTACTTTTCCGAAAATGAACCAACTCCAAAATGCTGGGCAATTCTGAGGTCCCTCTGGGCTCGAGTGATTGTGATCGGAGAGGTATAGCAGTTGGGTTGGTCGATGCGTAGATGGTCAAGAGTTTGCGCAAAGTCGGGCTTGCCTCGTGCAGGATACTAGAGGTGGATGGTCTGTAGAAGTATGTTTGGGGAAAGAATAAAAGGTCGGGCTCTTGAATCGAGATTTCTCAATTTACGCTCTCGGTCTGGCCCAGGGTCACTGAACGGTGAGGACAATTTCTCGATTGCCGAATTAGGCAAGCATCTCTGGTGATTCGTACTTAAGGTTCTGTTACCCGTGCGCGGGAACCAGTCAAGTAGGCAGTCGCTATACACAGTAAAACATCGAGAGGCGCAAGCGGAGGGACCAACCGAGAAATAACGTATCTACCAGGTATCTACCTTACCTAGGTGTTCAGTGGCTCGGGAAGGAGCAGCGGGAACAAACCATCAACACCCGGTCACTGGTCGGGCTGCAGAGTGATCGCAGGGTGTCCAACATTCTTAGAATTACATGCAGACAAGAACCTTACACAGAGTACATAGATAGAGATACCTGGTAGCTCTGAGACAGCCACGACATCACAACCCAGGTCTAGATCCGGGACTAGTGGCATGTTCGGAGACAAACCCCTGTCTAATGGGTCCGGGAGCTCGAGCCTTGACAACAAACCAAACTTGGCGGACCCAGGCAACTTTGACAGTCGGAGGGCAACACCGACGAGATGCTGGGGAGGCGGTTAATTCGTGACCATCAACTTTTTGAGTCCTGAGTCCGTCGATATAAACATACCCGATATGCATACCTAACTACCTCACCTACCAGGTATGTAGGTAGTGTTTGCCTAGGTAGGTACACAACGCACAGGAGCTCGCCATGCCATTCTTGGCGGGGTACCCCGGAATCTTTCCAAACCATTCCATTGGGAACTGTTGTGTCCATGCATATCAGCTCACCGTCAATGAGTAATAAGTATCGGTGTCCAGGAGCGAAATACAGACATCACTCCGACCTATCAAGCACTGTCGTTGAAATCTGACTGTCCCTCCCGTGAGTCGCCGCAATTGCCATGCAAGCCCAGAGCGAAACACGCATCACTGGCGGAGCATGTGACAGGCGGGGCATCTGCTCGAATTCAACTCTTAAACGTCCAGGGCAGCGCATGGTATTGACTTGCAAAACGAAACCCGACCTTCCAGGTTGCGATATGGCCATCGGTGATGCCCATCCTTTAGTAGGTCAGATGATAAGTTAGCTCCCAATTGACACTCCGAGTGATGGTGAGGGGTGTGGATCAATGCTGAGAGCCTCCACCTATTTCAAACCCGGTGGCGGTGACTAATACCACAAACACTGAGTGACTGGCTGCCGGTTTCGGGTTTGATGCCCCACAACCGATCTGATAAGGAACTGAACCCAGTTCTCGTCCCTCAAAAGGGCTACCACGGCCATTTCATGATCTGGCTCGGCTAGCGAATAGCGGACGGAGATACACCGGCGATTCGACATTAATCTCGGTCGCCAATAAACAGAAATCTGGCGAGGTGCTCCTTCGAACGTTGCCACTCGGACCTGATTACCACTCTCTCTAAGGGTTACCTACTGAATCAACCGCTCTTGTATGCTCATTCTCGCCACACCACCACGGGCTGGCTGGGGGCCCTCTGCGAGATAAACCATTGTGTAGTTATCAACTCCTTGCAACTCTCGACTTCATGCGGTAGAAGTCTCGTGGCCCCCGCTACTTATTTTTAATCGGCAACGGAAATCCTATCCGGGTGACCGAGGAGGCTACGGAGTATCGACGGGAGAGTTCCGCGGAGTTCGCGGTGTAAACAAACGAACGAATAAACAAACATGGGCGATATTGGTGAATTCAGTCGGGTGGTGCACCCCGCTGTGATTGAGGACAGGAGCATGGCCGTGCTGTATGGGAGTGAGACTGGGGCCGCCGAGGATATCGCAGGCGAGCTGGGCAAAACGGTCGAACGGCTGCATTTTCAGACGACGGTGGACGAGATGGATAACTTCAAGCTGGTGCGTCACCCCTCAAAATTTCTGCACCATCTTCCCCGACTACAAGCATCGGTCTAACAGATCCATCGCCACGAACAGGCAGATATTCTCCGCTCTTCGCTGGTCATCTTTGTCACATCAACTACTGGGCAAGGTGACATGCCAAAAAATACACTCAAGTTCTGGAAAAACCTCAGGCGAGAGAAACTCAACAATACTAACTGCCTCCGGTCGTTGCGGTTTGCCATATTTGGGCTCGGGGATAGTTCATATCCAAAGTACGCAACCCCCAATTCCTGCGTGACAAATAGATAGATATGCTACCACCTGTAGTGATATCCATGGTGTTTCTATTTCGATACTGTTGCTGACGGACTTTCTGATGCAGATTCAACTGGGCTGCGAGGAAGCTGCGAGCAAGGCTTCTGCAACTTGGTGCAACAGAATTCTTCAGACCCGGGGAAGGAGACGAGCGGCACGATAACGGGTAAGCACCTGCCTACTCAGACTGGCCCCAATCCCCATTATTCTTTGCTACTTCCATTTGCTTCTAATGGTGTCCCAGAGGACTTCATTATTCCTTCAGTTCTTTGAACTGGCAAGCACAAGAAGATACTAACTCGTTCACGCCCCGCCAGTATTGACAGCATCTATCTTCCGTGGTATGAGGAGTTAAAAAAGACGTTGCTCGCCGACTATCCTCTTCCAGAATCTCTCAACCCCATACCAGACGACGTCCAGCTCCCCCCCAAATATTCCGTAGAGCTACTCTCGACCATGGGCGACACGGATCATCATGACAGCGTGTTTGGTCCATCGCTAACGGAGGATGAGCGCCTATTCCTCGCTTCGAAGACCAAAAGCGCTGATCGGTCTCACATCGATAACCCCCAAACCACCACAGAGAAAGCACGGGAAGACTGGGTGCGGCTGAGTGCCGCCTTCCCGGCCGACTTGATCCGCCGAGACGGGGTTTTTGAGCGGGATGAGCCACGAGCTTTCGACACGGTGGACAAAGGCAATCGACTCAAGGACCATCCAGAAAAGTATCTCCTCGAACGGCAGCGCGGCGGTCTACCGGACTGCCCACCGGAAGACTTGCTCCCCATCCCGGATACCTGCGTGGGCAGATTGCTACACCACACTCGAGTCACACCACCCGACCACTGGCAAGATGTGCGCCATCTTGCCTTCGACCTCGACGTAGGAAAGAAGGCGCTTCCTAACATCCTCGACTTGAGTGGCAGTCTTACTCTCGTCATCTGGCCCAAAAACTACCCGGAAGATGTCGACGAGTTGATTCTCCAAATGGGGTGGGGAGCAGAGGCAGACGCCCCTCTCCAGCTTAGAGGCGTTCCTCCTGGACTGTATGCGAAGGGCCGCGTCACTACCCTACGGCACCTCTTGACGCATAACTTGGACATCACCGCGGTTCCCAAGCGAAGCTTCATTAAAGGATTGCTCCATTTCACCAAGGATGAAAGGGAACGAGAACGGCTCATGGAGCTCGTCGAGCCCGGGAATGAACAGGAGTTCTACGACTATACGTGTCGTCCTCGTCGGACCATTCTGGAACTGTTGCGCGACTTCACGGGCGTCAAAATCCCATACAGCAGGGTTCTGGATATGTTCCCAGCCATCCGTGGCCGTGAGTTCAGCGTCTGCAACGGAGGCGCGAGCATTACTGAGACCGAAGAGCGCGATCACGTTAGAATCGAAATTCTGGTCGCTCTGGTTGAGTACAAAACCATCATACGCAAGCCCCGTCAGGGCCTCTGCTCTCGCTACCTCAAACGCCTCCCCGTCGGCACCCGGTTGACCGTCCGCCTGAAGTCATCGAGCTCACACCTCGTACGGGATGAGGTTGATGCGAGACGGCCCCTAATCGCAATCGCCACCGGCACCGGTGTCGCCCCAATCCGTGCTGTCATCCAGGAGCGCGACTGCTATTCTGGCGCCGGTGACACGCTGCTCTTCTTCGGCTCTCGTAACCGTTCCGCCGACTTCCACTTTGCACACGAGTGGAGGTCGTATCCCAACCTCAGGGTCTTCCCGGCCTTCTCGCGCGATAGCATCGAGCCCGATCCCAAGACCACTGCCACCACAATCATCCCGCCGCCCACCGACCCTCTCGCGATCGCGCTAGAGACCGTCTATCCTGACCAGTACGACGCGCACAAGAACTACGTGCAGCATCTGATCCGAGCGCACGCGGCCGAGGTCGGCGCTCTAATGCGTAGGCGGCCGTATGTGCTGATATGCGGTAGCAACGGGCGCATGCCTATCTCGGTGCGGAACGCCCTGCTGGATGCGCTGGTCATTGATAAAGTGTGCGAGAACAAGGAGGCGGCTGAGAAGTGGCTTTCCAACCCAAGGAATGTCAGCATGTGGCAGGAAACTTGGTGAGGGGGGCGCGGGTGGTGGAGGTGACTTGCCACGGTTTTCTTCTTTGGGCTAGTTACGCCCATGGGAAACGGAGTTCGGTGCCGCGTTTTGCATTTAAGACACGGACGGCATGGATGGTCAGATATGGGCTGCACTAGGTGGCGACAATAGTCAGATAGAGGGTATGATCAGGATCTTCTACGCTTTGGCTGATGCGCATATTGGATGTTACGAGGGGGAAGTTGAGGTGCCCTCAACAACGTGTAGCTGTCCTCGAAAAGAGACGTAGCCGTGTAGTAGGCAGGCAGCATGCCATATCATGTGTGTCTATAATAGTCCCTATGCTAATCATCAGTTCTTATACGTGAGGTTCACGAGGCCAAGTTATGAAGATCCAGTTAGAGTACTGTACAATATCTCTAAACGAATGGGGGTCGATGTCCAGTTAGATGGCCGGGAACTCGTGGCGTGGGGTATACGTATGTGCCCAAAGCAGTGGTTAGCTCGGTCCGCATATGTATGGTAGACCCCCTTTTGCACGGTTAACAAGAATTTGAGGACAGCCTTGACAGCGATGTCATGACATGGCAAGAAACCCAAGCAAGAAAAGAACCCCCAAGGTTGAGTATGGACCATTGCAGGAGAACAAAGCACGAGACAGACAAGTTCACGAGCAAAAGATCCAGGGCGTTTTGGTCAATTGTGTCTGTTGTTCTACCGCTGCTATCTCTTTTCTAGGCTCAAGCTCCGAGTCAGAGCAAGCGGATTGTAATGATACCATCCCAGTATCACTTGAAACTCCCAGTACCTCCCTCCCTTCCAGCATAGAGCGGCAACCTCTGACCACCACGATGCTCCCCACTCATCTCTTACGCCATCCCCCTAAAAATTATGTCGGAAGATCCAACGCCGCCAGCCAAAAAAAAAGCACATAAAAAGACACCACCGCATACATCCCCTCCAAGCCGGCCCTTCCATTTTGAGCTAGCCGAGTTTAATAAAAAACGCCAGAACTCCTCGCTCCCATTGTATCCAAAAAGTGAAAAGAAAGTCACCAGCCGTGGTAGTGGTATATAAAGCGATATCCCAAAATCAGGCGAAGCCAAAACAAAGGTCGCATAGCATATATATGATGCAGGATGCCACCAAACATAAGGAACGACGACGCTGAGTATGCGCAGCATCAGGCAGCGACCCAGGAGCCTGCTCAGCTGAGACTGCCACCTCGGTCTTCCTCCCAGCTGTACCGCTTCTCGGCGACTTGAGGCACATGGATGAGCTCCGAGCCCCGTCGATGCGCTCCATGCTACACGGGGTACGAGGTACGTCCTGATCCTGGTCGTGGCTGTGGCCATGGCTCTGTTGCTCGTCATCCCGCGTTATGCTCGGCTGTCTCGGTAATACGGTTTCGTCCGTCCGGAGGCGGGTCTCTTCCTCGACAGTGAAGTTACTCCCCAGAGTATCGGTCGAGCCTTGCGTGTGGGAGCGGTGGTGCCCTAGTGGTTGCGGGAGTGGCAAATCCTGGGAGCGTAAATAAGCTGGCCCGGCCTCGACCCCTGCCTCTTCTGGGGGATGGGCCGGGGTCACTATTCGCGGTATTGATTGCCGAGGACGTGGGAGCTGGACATTCTCTGGCAAAGGACCCAGGCACACTACTCGTGATGGGTCGATTGGGGTTCGCTGAAATGTCGGGGACGGCAGTTGCATAGATTCGGTCGGAGAGATTGGGGAATCGCTGGAGCCTGCGCGGGTGATGGATGACGGAGCGTATGTGTGTGGTGAATGTGGTGAATGCGGAGAGTGAGGGGAGACGGGCGAGTAGGCAGCATCTGACGCTGTGAAAGGCGTATGAAGGAGGAGGTGCGGTGGAGGTGCGACCGTCATTGGCGATGGGAGGTCGAAACCGCGGTTCGTCCAGTCGCCATGCGGTGTCATCGGGGAAGGAAGAGTGCCCGGGAGCGAATTACTGTTGGCGTAAGTCGGCGATGATGCTGGTGATGGATCCTCGACCGGTCTGTAATGAGCGACGGGACTTGTATCTTGCATGGACTTTTCGGGCCCGGTCGGAAAGGCGGCATTCGGCGTGTAGGTCGGCACTGGCCCTTGCAGCTGGCGGTCCAATTTCCGCCTGGTGATCTCGTATTGGCTCAACGCTCGGGTGCTATCGGCGCCAAATTCGGTATCATCGTCTCCGACATCCTGACTATCCAGCTCGACGGGCTCGGGTGGCACCGGCATTTCGAACACCTGATGTTGTGCGTCGGCACCAACCTCAACTGGTTGTATGCTTTGCCCATCCGTTTCGTGAACTGCCTGTTTCCTCGATCGCTTCTTCCGGATGATCTTTGTAAACATCCTTTTAACTGGACTCGTAGGTTCCTCATCCTCATCCTCCTCGATTATTTGAGGACCATCCTTGTTCTCTTCCTCTTGGTTCGAAACATCCTTCTGCTTGTCTTTCCGTTTGCGAATGAGGCAGAACCATAGCAACAACGCCGCAATGCTGCCAACGACAAACGCGCCCAATACAATCCCGACCATCTGGCCAGTCGACAATCCCTGGCTAGGCTCAGGCTCGCTCTCATATTTGGGGTAGGTGCTATCCGCCGGTCTGGTGAGCTCCTCGAGCTCGTAGTTTTTCGTCGCGTTCTTGGGAAATTTAGCCTGGTGAAGTGAGTAGGTCCCTCGGTCGTAAGAGGTGATGATATATGCCTCCTGCAGAAATGCGCGCCCGATGATGTACCGGTTGTCGTTGACTTCCTTGGTCGACCTCTTCAGCGGGAAATATGGTATGCTCGAATCACCCCACTGAATAATGTTTTTGAAAGGATAGCGTAGAAGCTGGGCAAAGGCGGCCGATGGGAGGGTGATGTTGACAACGCCAGGCGTGTTGAGAGGCTGTCCAAAGTTGTCGGCATTTTGGTAGCTGGAGAGAGAGAAGGTGAAGGATAGCGACGTGCTGGTCTGGTAATTCGTGTACTGGGCTCCGTCGGAGAAGACGTAAACTCCCAAGTCCTCCCTCCACTTCAGGTTCAAAGCCGTGGCGAAGCGATCGCACACTTCCGTAGGGAGCCATAGGTAGGGCGTCGACGAATCAATGGTTGCAATGATGGAATCGTCCATCTTAACGAGCTGTCGTGTCGTCGACGTCCAATTCTTGGTAGGGGCCTCATCGAGCGTGGGTACCGCTGCTGTTATCCCGCGGAGCCGCACGACGGGCAACCGTGATACTGGATCAAGGGTGAATTTGGTATTGTGCGGCTCAAACCTTAGGGTATCATAGCCCCCAAGAGTGAGGGATGCCACTGTTCCACCGTTTGGCTCATCTGGATCATGGTCAGCGCAACCAACCCGTGTGGTTAATGATAAAATGGCGACTTACCATTGCGGTAGTAGGCGCCCGCCGTATATCCGTAGCCATGGCTCGGAATACTTCCGTAAGTTTGCGCTAGTTGCGAAATGAAAGGATTGGTGAGGTTGGTCCCAAATCTGCCCTGGGTTACGCCGACGCCGATGTATCCCTGATAGTAGTCGGTGTCGTTGATGGCCGCCACCAACGCACCGTCGACGGCAGTTGTGAAGCGCGTCACCCTGTTGACGAAAGCGAGCGTTTCCAACCCGTAATCCCCGTTGCCCCCCATGCCCGTATAGTTCATGCCCAACTGCCAGCCCCCCAGCGGACGCCATGTTTCGGATTGCGAGATGTCGAAGGTGCCACCGCGAGCGTCGATGCATAGTTGAACTTTGTCTTTGGTTAACACAGCCGCCAGTCATCTCCGAGAACAGGGCACTCACCTGGAACGCAACCACCAGTGGAGACCACCCATATCTCTGACAGGGCCGTAGCGACGCTGAGATACACCACCTGGGCAGGCGAGCCGATGTAGAAAGCAAAGTTAGACCAGGTCCCGTCGATGCCATACCTGCCGGGCTAGTTAGCGGATGTGCGCAGCGTAACATGAGCAGGCCACACAAGAGAGGCAGGATGACGCACCACTCGCCGGATGGTTGGATCCAGAGCGGACTCGGAGTTGGCGGATCGGGGGAGTGGGCGGCGACGTCAGCCCGAGTTGCGACACAGCGAGCAGCAGCAGTAGCAGAACGTCACGAACGACAGCGGCCCCGAGGTAGGGTAACCGCATGGTTGCAGCACCCGGGCCCGGACTGCGCGCAGTCAACGGCGTTCTGTCACCAGAGGAGGGGTCCTAGGACGCTTGCGAGGCCGCGTCGGTGTGCCATGGGCTGCAAAGCGTACGGTAGTAGAAACTGGCCAGCCGACACGCCGAAAGTCACGGGGAGGTAGGTTGCTGCAGTCGGTGAATAAAAGATGGGGAGGTCGGACTGCGCGGATCGAGCACAGTTCTCTCACTCCATGCCGCCTTGCAGGAGTAGGTACCAGGTAGTGTGTGTAATTGGGAGTTGGAGATCGACCAGAACGACAATGTCCTCTTCTTCCTTCCAACACGCGAGAGATAGGACTGAGTCGAAAGGATGGGAAGGGATGGATGGGTGGTGCGAGAGAGGGACCGGGCATGCGGGTGCAGCGTCTCGTGGGACGAAGAATGCAACGGCGGAAAATACCAGTCGGGAAATCAAAACGGAACCCTTTGGGATGGATTGGGATGAGATTGGATGAGATGTCTCGCCTTCCCAGAGAATTCTGGGGGTTGCCGCTCAAGCAGGAAAGATCGGCGTGAGCAGCAGCGAGAGGACCCGTGGACTGGACCAGGCTGCGGGATCGAAGGGGGCCCAGGCGTCGAAAAGGTTGATTGAGTACCGGTAGGCTCAATTACAAGTACGAATAACCCCGACCTCATTCCCCCGATGTGTTGAGATTCAATTCAGGAACATGCCGCTAACGGCGAGTTTGGAAATTTTGTCAGACCAGGGCCGCAGGGAGGGCGGGAATCGAGGCACAAGGCACGAGGACGGCAAACCGTTTAGCGGGAGGAGCCACTCTCTGCCACTCTCTGCCACTCTCTGCCACTCTGCACACCTCAGGGCAGGGGGATGGATGGAAGACGGAACCTGCAAGTTTCGACTTGGTCGAGCTTCCCTTTTTTGATAAGCACTGGGCACCGTCTCCACTAACGACCAAGACCGAAACCCCCTGGAAAGCGGGCAATTGAGGGCAGGCGCTGAGGCCGCTGTGCTGTTCATCCATCAAAACCATAAAACCGCCCCACCACCTTCCAGTTTCCCCCAAAGCAACCTGGAAGAAGAAGCAAGGGAGGGCCAGGGAGGGCCAGGGAGGGAGGGTGAGCCACCATCGGCATTGACAGGGGCTGGGGTTGCTGGCTAAACAAGGTGCCCCAAGGAAGCGGAAAAGCCACTGAAAATGCTTGGGTCGGCTGCCATGCCCCCGCTCTCCGGCTCTCTTTCCCACTGGCACTCAATTGCTGCTCAATTGTCTCTCCTTCCGCCACATTGAAACGCAAAACAGTTCAGGAACCTGACACTCCCCCCCGCAATGAACCGGGAGGTAGCATCCTGGAGGCGCGCCGTCCGAAGTCCCGCCCCTTCTCGGCACTTTGCCCTGGGGAAGCCGTGTGTAGATTGCTAGGCAAATGAAGCTAAACCTGGAAGCGCGAACGCGACGCCATCCAAAGCACAACAGCCCGGGACGCAGGACAAGACTCGTCTGCATCTCAGCGCTACACAGGACCTTTCGCACAATGCACACCTCCAGCTCTGTCTGTCCATGGACCAGTCTGGATCTTGCTCAGGACACACGAACACCACATCGACGGCCGTCTCCCGCACGTGGCGTATCGATGCGGCTAGCTCCGGTGGCTGATAGATTCCCGACACTAGGCATTGCGGCGCTGGCTTTCCGCCCATTGAGACTGGCTGAAAACCCAGACGAAATGTCCGATTAGAGTTGAGGCGTTGCGATCAGTACCCCCAGGGTTCGTCTGATGACGCGCAAACTCCTCGTCCAGTCCGTGCCTCCGCCCTGCTGCGAGGGAATCCCAGCCGACGAGGCCAGCCCATCGGCGAACCCGCCCACCGGCCCAAACGATACCCGGAGAGGAAGACTAAAGATTTTCTCGTCGGGTGGTTTCAAAACATGCTCATGATCATGATCAGGCCACGGTAGATTCTCACCAACAAGACGACAAAGGACCTGCAGGCGCTGCAAATAACCAACAGACACCGTCGCCAACACTCAGGGTCCTAGGCGTTCATCATGTCGTGGCCGGTCACTGGTTGTGCGCTCCGCATCAATGGCTCTGGCCCTGGTTGGCATCAGTGACCGAAGTCCCACAGGAGAGCGATATTGCGGGGAACCTCGCTTGGAAGTGGCATGCCGTCCGCTTGGTACCGCAAATGCCGGGGAAGTGGTCTCGGTGGTGGTGAAACCGGGAGGGGAACTTCTTGGCCACCGGCCATCAAAGACGGGATCTGAGCCTTCTGGTCGCGCGTTTCGCCGCCTCATGACGATCGGTCATCGTCGTTCAGGGCCACCAAGACTTGTCGACGGTTCAAGAACTGACAGACCAGGAAGCTGGCGAAAATACTCGCCTCGCTGCTACAGTACCGCACCAATGGCGGAATGACGAGGCATTTCTCCAGAACACGGTGATGGCCGTCGGGTCACTATCGACGACCGGCGGTGCAGATATATTGATCAAATATCGGCCGCGGTGAAGCCATCCTTCGTCCCAAGCAGGCGGCAATCCGGGCGGCGAGAATCAGAAGAGGAATGTCCTGAACAGGCATGAAGGATGCATCGGACACGGCAGGGTAATATATTTCACCACTGAGAGGGTGAGGGCACTCTGGCTAAATTCAGCGCCAAACCCATTTTGCCGACGCACCCAATCAAGCACTCACTGTGTCTCTGTACTTGGGAGTGTCGCTCTCCCGTCCCGTTCACGCAGCACAGCCTGCCACCATATCTCTGGGAACTTGCTTTCCTGGCCCAGCATCTGGTTGCAGCCGTCAGCGGCTGGGAAAACGGTGGGCTGGTGTTGACAGGCGGGGGGTACCCAAGGTTCCCAACAAGCCATGCATGTCACTATGTACATACAGACAGACCTGTATGTTACAACTGGTTAACGACTCGCGATGGCCAGTTTGAATCAACACCTCTGTCATCCTACTTGGGACTGGCAACTTGTCTTCAAAGAGAGCCCGCCGGGGTGTCTCGCTTCTGTGAAGCCGTTACTTCTGACACCGAGACCCAGCATTGCCCGATCCGGGAAGCCCTGTGTGTTAGCTTGGACGAAGCATGGACGCATGTCTTACGACTTGATAACGAGCAGGAAACGCTTCGCGAAAGATCTTCGGGGTGGCGAGCATTAGCGTCAGACTTTTGTCTTCCTGTTTCAAAAAATAGTGACGAATTCGATGGCTCGTGTAATCGGCCGTTTGACAGACAGACCCAGAGCCAAGCACCCAAGAAAGCAGGCGACACTGCCCCTGCTCGCTTCCTCTGTCCTGTCATTGGCCCGGGAGCGGTGTTGTCCAGCCGAGACTCACCTGCACTGTTGTTCCCAGCTGTCTGACCACACACGATGCCAGCATTGACTGCTCCGCTGGCCGGTTGAGAGGCTGGCATAACTTACTAGGTACGAAGTACTGGGAAGGTGCTCGGTCAAGGTATCGTCCGCGTGGGGTATTCCGGCACAGTGAGCCCCTTGATCCCAGAAGTCTCAGAGAATGACATGCGCTCTGACTGTCTGAGTTGAAGAATGGTTCTCCAAAGTCTGGGCGAGCCGTTGAGATTTCCGTGTCGCTCTTTGCTTTCTGGGCCCCGGTTCATAACAGTCAGTTCGAAACAAGCAAGCCTAGCGGGCTGACGCCACCAATTCCAACCCACACCTGCGATGAGCAGATCGGGATGCGACTTCGATTTGCACCTGGCCACTGGCCGGCAGCTCCAGCTTCCCCTTCCGCCAGGTCACCAATTGCCGAAGGGGCACAAGGGGGACCATGGCACCCCGCTATACTCCCCACAAGTTGCCCAGGCGAGCGCCTTCGCGGCGATCAGTGGTGGCACGCAAAGAAGCGATTGGTACGCTGTGAAGGATATGCTTGAAGGAGGGTGTGTTTGGTGCCTGTGGACTGGCATCCACAGTAAGCATGGAAGGCACAAGTGAATTCTCAGACACAGTCAATCGATTTGAGACAAAACACGAGGACGCAAAACTGGGAACAGTCGAGAGAAAGGGGAGCTCATCATCATCCCAGGCTTTCGACGACAACGGCCGAACAGAGACAATTGCACGAGGGTCGCCAAGACACACCGCGCAACGG
Source organism: Chaetomium olivaceum (assembly GCA_039881045.1). Lineage (NCBI taxonomy): Eukaryota > Fungi > Ascomycota > Sordariomycetes > Sordariales > Chaetomiaceae > Chaetomium > Chaetomium olivaceum. The sequence goes on along the minus strand of JAYWVB010000048.1, from coordinate 55,147 downwards.
GAGACAACGGAAGATTTGACTCCTTTTCATCAGTGGTTCTCGGCAGTCTTCCATCAACCCTTCCGTTACACCGAACCGAAGGTTGGCCTTTGATAAACGAGTCGGCGAGCTGGAAACGCATCCGCTTACGGTGCGCGCATGCGAACCACACTGCCAGCCCCAAAAGTTCCCGTTTGTTCTCCGCGCTCTTGAATTCATTCACCTTCTTCGAGAAGCTTTCATCAAGGCGAGTGATAGCAGCAACTGGCAAGTCTCGCTCGAGCAGAGCAGGAGAGGCCACTCACTCACCCACTCTGGCGCGGGCCACGGTCCGAGGCCTGTTCAGTCTCCGCTTCCGCTCCCCCCTTGCTACCAGTCGGCAGCTGGCGTGTCATGCCGGCCCTGTCGCGGGCAAATCGAGGATTATCGCAAGTCCTCTCCCCTTGGAGAGTCTGGTTCTTGGCAGGGATATCCCTGCGCATGAGAGATCCTCATCCAGACCCCTTGTTCATTCATCGGCCCTTGGCAACGCGATTCCTTCATCCCCGGATCTCTCCCTCCCTCCCTCTTGTCCAAGGCGCCACTGACCTCGTGGCCGGCATCCCACATCCATAATCTGTACATACGTAAATGTGGTACACAGTAAATGAAAGTGTCCCACAGCATCCTATTAGGCTCAACACCGCGCGCAAATTGCCCTGTAAACGTTCCCCATTTTCCGTGTACGGGTTGTTTGCGAGGGGATTTGCGCAGTAATTATTCTGATGTGCGGTCACTCGCAACCCGCTGCCTGTCTTGTTGTCTCGGACCTTGGACAAGATCTTCGACGGGATCCCCCGTCCAATTCCCGACATCCTTGCTAAGGTCGGCCGACTGACACCAACATTTCTTCCTGCGTTTCCTGCATTCCACAGCGAAGTCCCATGATGCCACTATCGGGCGCGATGGTGAGGAAACTTCGGTGATCAAATCCCGGCCTCAGCACGGTTCAAATGCTTGGACGAAGTGGAAAAGGGCCGTATCGGGACCTTCATTCTGCCACACCGGCGCAGCGCAAGCACCAAAAAGGGATCCCCCGAGCCAGCACAGCATGGTCGGGGGCAGAAGAGTGCTGCTCTCGATCGCAGTGATCTCCGGTCTTGGTTTCGACAGCGTCCTTGGAGGTTAGCATCCACCAAAACATGAAACCCACCCACACCCTACAGTTTTTAAGTAAGAGCTAACGGTCAGTAGCAGGCCAATTTCGACGTCGGGATGGGACCGTTGATTCAGTCCAGGGCGCCGCTGGCGCCCCAGGTTCCAGCTCGTCGAGTCCAACGGACGTGGAGTCCCCAGCATGGCCGTCAACGACGGTAACCATCGTCGGCACAGGCTCGGAGGAGTCGACCGGGAGCACCGCGAAAGAGCAGGGAACTTCGTCAGGGTTAAGGCCGCAGGTCGTCAGCTCAGGCAGGGTAGGGGGGACGTTCGAAGTAGACCAACGCGTCGCGACATCAACCGGGAGCAACTATGTCGACCCAGGCGCGATCGGTGCGGGCGGCTCCTTGACGACAGATACGCGTGCTCCCGTCCGCTCTGCGGAACCGACGAGGAGCTCGGTCGAGCCCGGAGCCGAGACCAACAGAGGACCGCCACCGGAAGAAACACGACCCCCGCTAACCAGGCTACCGCCGACGCGGGGTGCGAAGCCGCAGTCAGCTAGCAGCGCTTCAACTAGCAGCGCCGACTATAACTATGCCCCGGTGACGACGGCTGCACCGGTTATAGATACCGCCCAGTCGCGACCAACGGCGCCGCGTGGTCCTCCGCCGGGTGAGCCGCCGTCCCGAGCAAGCTCGTTTACCATCACCCACAGGACAACCGAAACTATAGATCTGGGTTATGGCCCCCAGACACCCGGCGCCACAACCTTTGTGACCTCGGCCCGCTCGGGGAACCAAACCTTCACTTTCATTCCTTCGGGGTCGGTCAGCTACTGCCGGCCCTCGGAAATAACGGCCCCCCCAACAAGCTGGTCCGTCGTCCACACATCCACAATTACCTGGTACGGTAACCCGGAAGATTACTCGCAGCCGTATCCACCTATTTCCATTCCGGAATCGAGCTCGTCCTGTGTCATCCCCATACAACCGCCGAAGCTGACCATCTCGGTCTGCGCGTCGACCGGCGTGGGGACCCAGTACTTGACGTGTGAGGTGACAACCACGACCGAGAGCTACGGATTTGGTGTGCAGACTAGCGTCACCCTCAGGTCGTCTTCCTCACGACGGACAAGAATCCCGCCGTTGTCTTCTCGACCATCGACAAGCCCGACTACGGCGTCAGCCAGGACGCCAAAACACGGGACAACCACGCTAATCCCACGCAGCCCCCTAAGGGCGACAACTCGTCGCCGGGGTACAACTCTCCGGGCGACCCTCAAGCCGTCTCCGAATCTGCCCACCGCCCGACCCCAACCCCGGTTACCGTCGCGGTGCAACCCACAGCCGTGGTCATCAACGGCAACACGATCCGTGACAACCCGATGCAGCCGACCCAAGTACTGATCATCGCGGGCCAGACCTTCACCATCGACCCGACCCGCGTCGTCGGCGGCGGCGCAACCATCGACCGTCCCTCAGCAACAGGCGGTATCTACCTCCCCGAGCCAACGAGCACCAACATCGAGGGGCTCCCCGTCGTCGTGTCCTCCACCATCGCCATCATCGGCGGCTCCTCCTTCACCCTCGGCCCCACGCCCACCACCGCCACCGTCTCCGGCAAGACCTTCACCGTCGGGCCCAGCACCATCGCCGGCGGCTCTCAGACCCTCCCCTTACCGACCCTCCCTTCCCCCACCGAAGTCGTCGTCGCCGGCGGCGATCTGATCACCGCCATCGGCAGCTCGGTGCTCGTCATCCACGGCACCACCATCACCTACGCCATGACGGGGGGGCCCGACGACTCCACCACCGTGACCGTCGACGACGACGTGCTCACGCTGGGGCGCGGCGGCATCACGGCGCACGGCGGCGCCGTCACGCTGGGCGGGACGCACGCGTCATCGCCCCAGGACACGCAGTACGCTTTGGTGGGCGGTGCCACCATCACCAAGGTCGGCGCGTCCGTGGTGGTGATCAATCAGGTCTCGTATACCGTCGGGCCGGGCACGGGGACGACGACGACCGCCGTGGGCGGGGAGAACGTGACCATCATGCCCAGCGGCGTGGAGGTGGGCACGCTGAGCTTGCGGTTTCCGTTCGGGCCGACGACGGTGATTACGCCGGGGGCCGGGGCCGGCGGTGGGCAGGCTGCGCCGACGGGCGGGGTGGATGCGGATGGGGATGGCGAGGAGGATGGCGTGGGGGCGCTGCGGCCGTGGATGGTGGGTGTTGGGTGGGGTGTTGGCGTGGCGCTCGGGGTGGGCGTCATGGTTTGATCGGTCGGGTCAGCTATTTCCTCCATTTCTCCGTCCAACCCACCCATCCACTTATCCATTCATGCCATCCATCCGTCCGTCCGTCGGTTCTCGGTCCATCCCCTCATCGGTCTTTTTTGCTTCGGTTAGAATGGAGTTTGTCTGGTGTGTGGCGTAAAGGCGTATCTTCTGGCCTTGGTGTGTATCCCTCCTCCTCCTCTACTCTGTGTATGAGCGAGCAAAAGCAGCACGTTCGCGGTTCGGTTTGGTTCGGCTTTGCCTTTGGTTGAGCGCTTTAGTTTTGTTTTTAATTGCCATTGTCTGATGGTTGGTGGTTGATGGTTGAAGGCGGTGGTTGCTACCGTCTGGTTTGTGGTGTGTGCGATACCCGAAATACTACGCGGGAGACGGCTAGATATGTCCTCTGGAGAGGGAGGGAAATTGAAGCTCGCTGTACCCAGAACCAGTCTCTTTCTTTCCGGTTTAAATGTACATATGAGATGAGATATCGACGCGTATGTAACGCTAAACAGTCATTGCCGTTAATACTAACTCTTCATGTCCCCGCGAGTCGCTTGTATGTACTTGTTTTCTTACTAGGGGGCTTTGATGTACATGGCTTCACACATACTCAGCTTAATGGACTTGGGAACATCGACCTCTTGGGAGGGGTTATGGCTTTGGAGATTGTCGAGCAAGGGCTTTCAAGTCCAACATATAGAAAGCTTTTCTATTCTCCCCAAACTCTATTCCCATGCGCGGCAAACCTCAACACGTTGCTGGTGGGAGTTGAACACCTACGCCAGGTGACCAACATCGGGGAGGGAAAAGAGTTGATCATGAATGAGTACAGACAAAATGAGGTTGGCTGGCTGTACTGGGAATGTCTAGAAAAATTGATGGTTCCACAGTCCCAGTTCAACACGGCAGGATCTTGTAGGTTATGATATAGATAAGATGGATGGGGTTATATACTAATTCCACCCGCGAAACAGACAACGACTTGCTATGGTAAACCACGATCTCATCTCAAAGGCACTCCAAGCGCAAGCCCATAGCAGACGGCCAAGCCATCCACAGGGCACGAAAAGAATGAAAGCCAGTCCAGAAACACACACATATCACCACTCCTTCACCAACCGCACCATTTCAACCTCGCCCAATCTCAAACCCACTTCCCCTTCCCCTTCCCATTAACCTCCAACGGCGGGTACTCATCCCCCTCCCAACTCACATCCGCATTCATGGCCGTCGATTCCTCCTGCTCCTTCACCCTCCACAATCTCGCCTCCTCCTCTTCTAGACTCAACCGCAGCGCAAGCGCCAGGTCATCATCCGCATCAACGCCAACATCAGGAGCAGGGCCAGATCCACCGGCGGGATACCCCGGCACGCCCAAGGCAGACCCGCCCACACCCGCACCGTCGGGCGACACATGCTCGGACCTGCCCTTCCCCTTGCCCTTGCCCTTGCCCTTGGCACTCTTCACCTGGACTCTGACCTCATACTCGCTCCAAGGAGTAGCGGCAGTGGCGGCCGTAGTTCTACCACCCCACGACTGCGACGGGGACTGCGACGGCGGCGAAGACTGCTGCGAGGGGGACATGTCACCACCGCCAACCCCCTCAAGAAGCGACAGGCGAATAGCCCGCTGGATCTGCGCCTCGTAATCGTCATCCTCACCACCACCACTACCACCACCGCCGCCGCCGCCAGCATCCGCCGTATCCGCCGCCGTAGCAGCAGCCAAACCCTCCTCCCTCAAAACCGGCAAATTAACCACTCCGCCGCCATTACTCACACTCGGCTCGGGCGTAACAAACGCGCCCTCCACCATGGCACTGCTGCCCACCGAGCTAGCCGTCTCGCCCGCGGTAGTGTCGCTAGCACTAGTATTGCGGCGCATCTCGTCGGCGGCAAAGCTCTCGGCCGAGACCATAGTCGCATACTGCAGGGCCTCCTCCTCGGTGAGCTCGGCGAGGCCGACGCCGAAGCGCTTGCGGAGGCGGTCGACCTCGCGGGAGCGGTGCTCGCGCTCGTGGCGCAGCTCGGCCTCCTCGGCGGCGATGTAGCTGGACACGGTGCCGTTGTTGCGGCGCCCTGCGAGGCGGCCGTGGATGTCCGAGTGGCGGAGGCGGCGCTTCCGGCCGGACCCTTGGGCGGTGGAGCTGTAGGTCCAGAAGCGGACAAAGGTGCCAAAGGCGAGGATGCCGCGGAGAATGGTGGCGTTCGGGTCAAGGGCGATAGCCCGCACGGCGAAATAGTTGGCGTGCTGCAGCGCCGGGTTGGCGTGCAGGATGTGCCGCGGGATGCGGCCCGATGATTTGGCGTTGAGGGTGCGGATAGGCTCGAGGGAGGAGGCGAGCGGGTCCCACGCCTGGACGAGACTGTCGCTGCCCCCGTGGACGATGTACAGAGCCGAGACCGCCAGGGCGGTGACCTCAGGCGAATCGGTGTGGATGACCCTCACGGGGCTCACGGTAGGCGAGGTAGTGTCACGCATGTTCCACACGATGACGGAGCCGGTGTTGGTTCCGACCGCCAATAAGCGTGCGCGTCGACCGGGAATCTCGCCAGTGGCATGCTTGGAGGTGGGAGTCCCGGGCGTGTTCGAGCCCGACGACCCGGACAGCAAAGGATCCTCGAAGTCTGTCATCAAAGCGAAAGTGGAGGTGTCCACCGCGCTCGCCGTGATCTCTACAGCATGGTTGTGCTTGAACACAAACTCATTGGCCCGCCATTCTTCGATCTCGACCTTCCCAGGGATGGAACCAAGCCGAGGCGTGCTTGACCCAGAGGCCGACGGCGATACCCCATTCGTGTTGCTGTCAACTTGAAGGGTTGCTTTGGATACCTCAACCACGGCTTCACCACCGAAGATTGATTGACTGGGGGCCACGGGCGGGGCAATCGGGGTCACGGCCCCTGACGGCGTGGGCTTCGTTGAGCCGCTGCACTTGACAAACCTGCGGATAGAGGCGGGCTCAGCCTCTTCACTGCCGCATGTGATAACGAAAATGGATTCTCCACCACCATTCTCACCGCCGGCACCGAAGTCGACCTCGAGCTTACGCAGCATATCCCAACCCTGGCACACCTTTCTGAAGTGAGCGGGCGTGTGCTTGAAGTGCTTTTCAATCTCCCTAGCCTCGGCCACGATCCGTTCTCTGCTCAGGTTCATCGCGTGGGCAGAGGACCTTGGGGAATAGGTGCCCATCACCGCGTTCTTGTCAAACTCATCGGGCTTTGCGGTGCGTCGGGTCGCCTCGATCAGTTCCCAATGTGCGGTTCGGCCAGCATGCCAAGCATCTCTGATCGCGTCCTCAGCCTTGCCTTTATGAAACGGAGGGCTCGGTGGCTCGGTGAGGTAGTAGACCTCGCCCAAAGCATTCAATGCGACGGCCCAGACACGGCCCAGGGCTTTCCGCCGCAGGCTATACTGGTCATCAACCTTGATATCAACGATGGGCACGCCAGGACTGAGCACCCAGCGAGCCGTCATATCCCCGTCGCCGAAGCGAGGGCCCGTCGATTCATGACCCAGAGCATAACTCGTCACAACGCCGAGTGTAGATCCGGCCAAGATGCCGACCATGGATTGGGTCGTCGACGTCACACTGGACGACTTGGCGATCCAGATGCAGCTAACAGCATCAACCAGCGCCGGGATCTTCGGAATCTCAGGTGGCATCTCAGTCATACCGTGGTCGTGGCCAATGTAGTGTCCCCGCAGCTGGCCAGTCGCCTTGTAGTACACGCGGCCACCGGGGAAGCCCTCGCCCCCGGCGAAGCCATAGGGCTGGCTCACGTCCACAACATTGGGCACGGCTGCCGGACCTTCGCCAATACCAAAGAACTCGAGGTTCGGAAAGGCTTCGTCAAGTTGCTGGAAAGCGAAAGGATCGTCTAGGCCCCATTTCTCAACCCTGCCCGTGGTGGGATCGCTGACGGTGGCTACACCAAGATCGCGCGTCCCGTGAATCACCCTCGGGCCCTTCTTCCCGCCGGTAAAGTCCGCATGGACATGGCTGATCATCCACGGGAGTTTCGAGTTGTAGGTCAGGACGGCCGTGGCCTTCTTCCCGGATTGACTGGAACGAGCCGACGTGCCAGAGCTGCCGGGCTTGCCGCGCACCACGCTCCGCAGCAGGCGCGTGCGGAGTAGGTACTCGCTACGCCACGAGGCCAAGGCGGTGAGCCTCGCGAAGTAGCGGACCTCGGATCGAATGACATCCGACGACTCGGCCTCCTCCCTGGCCTGCTGGTCGGCCTTGGTGTGGCCGGCCACAGAGTCCTGCCCCGCGAAGTAGCGTAGGAAGGCGGCCCGCCATGCATATGGGGTGGTGACCAGGGCGTAAAAGCGCTTCGAGACCAGCGCCACGGCGCCGTGCGAGTCGGGGTGCAGGGGGACAGGATCTGAGTCAGAATCTCTGCAGCGGATCGTGTTAGTGGCCCGCTGCAGTGGTTTCAAAGTTGACGGTGTGGGTGAACACGCGCCCGTGGCAAAAGCAAAACGAACCGTTGGGGAAATCGGTTAGGTGGACGCCGGCAGACTGCGAGCTATGGATGACCTTGAAGCCTAGACCGGGGCGAGAACCGTCGCAGGGGGACGAAGAGACTGCCGCATTCTCGTAGTCAAAAACGCGTTGACCGGCGACAGTGGCTGGGGTGGCCGCAGCGGACTTGACCTCGGCGACGCTCAACCAGCCAAGGGACCGGCCGAGGTGGTCGACATGGAGGAGGTCGTGGTCAGATACTGCTCCACCAGATCGCCGGGCATCCGAAGACGTGCTTCGGACGCGCAGCGGGGAGCGAGCATCTGACGAGCCTGGGAGGGAGCGACCGGGGCCATATTGAGCAGTGGTGGGCGAGGTAAGACTTGGGTGTATTGCAGCGATGTCGTGGTTGGGAGTTTCGATCAGCCCTGGTTGCATAAAGGTTCCTGCGTGAGCACCGGGACGCGAGTGGTCGGCTGTGCAGTTCCGTTCGCACAGTCGTGATCGATCGATTGAGACAAGATAGGTAGTCTCGGGGTTAAAGGCGGGGGCCGGGTTAGACGTGTCGGATCGTGGGAGACGGGCGGCGCGTTCACTCGCTGAAGAGGCTCTACTGTATCGATCGTGGTGCCTGTTACGTTGTGGTAGATGGAAGCGGGACCTGTAAGACCTCAAGGGGTGAATACCTGGTGAGTGACGTCGGGTGTTTCCGTCTTGGTGCGCTCGGTTTTTTTCGCGTTGACCACAAATTCGCTGCTCGCCCGCACGTGGCCCCCAAGATTTGTGCGGGTTCGGGTTCGGGTTTAGCGCCTCACAACTTGGGGTTTGATTTCTTGGCAACACCGCCAATTACACAGCACGCTAATCTCGGGGCTCCTGAAAAGAACACAATAACGCAATAACGGCATCCCCGCTATGGATCTACCCTCGGTTCAAAAACCCAGGACTAACGATTACGCAAGAACGGGATCATCCGGGGCACCGAATCCTATACACTGTTTCTCAACATCTAGCGAAACAGAGCGTCTGCCTCGCGTAATACTGGCGGCAGTTCTGCAAGTTCCCGTCCGTGGCTCTTTTGTTAGTGTCTTACTCGGTCAAAACGACAGCGGCGGCTCAAGCCCATCCTTGAAAACGCCCGTTTCTCTTGACAAAAATGCGCCAAGACGCGCCGGGGCCAAAACGGGGGGTGACCGTGGGGCTGAGACATTGTTTCAAAGCTTCGGCCCCAGCCCCAACGGGAAAATGGGTCTCTCGGATCACGAACCGAGAAGAGTGGGTTGTCAAGGTTGTGTCCCAGGATCCCTGGAGATGTGCTGATGGAAGTTCTTCTGCGCTGGCAAAGGCACAAAAGGTCAACCGGCTTTTTCGAACCCGATCGGGGCCGGCCCCGCTCACCCCGGAACCAGACGGCGCAGCCCGTCGCCGCAACATCTGCTGCACATTTGGGAAACTCATGCCCTGACTAACTCACCCCGGGAGATGACCCCCAGCTAGCTGATCCGATCCTCCTCCTGTCGGACTGCTCTGACTCAAATCGTCGCGACAACGGCAACCGACACAAGGCAACTGCTTCGTACCTCTATGTCCATTCCCACAGAGTTTTCATTTCGGGCCCGAAATCCAGGACTTGCCCGGGGTGCTGTGGAAAGCTCCATCTTTGCCCCGTCGACGTCGCCATCGTTGCCTAGCCTCTCCACTCGACCATCTGCCCCAGGCGCCTCCGCAATTGCGTTGGGGTGCATCATTTTTGAGCAATCCACCATCCGTAATCTCCGTCAGTGTCCGGCATTGTGATTGAGAGCGGGGGAGTGCCGGCCGTCCCACTCGCCATCGTGGTGGAGAGAGAGCATGCCCGGAATATTGAAAGGAAGGCGCGGTTCGGGACGCACAAGATTCGATATGTCGTGTTCATATGACCAGCGGGTGTTGAGTATCGCATCGCATACCTCGACGGATGCATTCAGCTGGAAGTGAACGCCCCCCTTCGGTTTGTCACCCGCCTCTCATGTTCGCCTTGCTCTTGCCCAAGGCACGGACGGACCTGCCCAACTTTATACCCTCCCCTACCCTACCCTTTCGCGGCATTCCCCTGTTTTTGGTATAGTCTGAGGAAGGGGGTTGAAGGAGGAAGAAGGATACCGGCCTCGGCATCGAGCTGCTGTAAATTCGATCTGGACAAGGACGAGGGAGACGGGAAACCCAAGGGGTTATCAGCTTCCTTGCACAAGGAAGAAATGCCAGCAAGCCAAGTTGGTGATATCCGAAGGGCCCACGTTAATCGCATCTTCTAGGCTTTCTCGCCGGAATGTGGAGGTCATGCCCGAGCATCCTACGAGGTTGATATGGTGATCGAGACAGCTGCCGTGCAAGGGTCAGTATCCACAGAATCGTTGAAACGCTGAAGAAATTCAAAGTTTTGTGAAGCTTGTAACGTTACCGCCAATTACGTTAGAACAGGTGGGTTCAACCCAAACTCGACCACGCAGAGACGGCGTCTCCGGGGATACCGTGAGTTTTGTTGTCTCGTACGACACATGTTTGAGAGACATCACACCCAAACACGACATCTCTGACCTGCCAAATCTGGGGGGCCGGCGAGAGTGGAGGTGGACGGGCAGTGCCGCGAATCCTACATGAAGATCTCGCAAACTTTGCTGCCAGGCCACGACAGACGTGCCAGCACAGGGACGGGGGGATGAATACTCTTTTGCAGACCGACAGGCCACGCACTGAGCGCCATCACATCAAGCTTTAACCGCTTTCGATAAGAGAAGGGTCTGGGAAGAGAAGGGACAAGGGGCGGGGAAGCAGGGACCGACATGAAGCAAGCATCTCTTATTGGTGTACGTTGCATCGCTTTGCAGGCCTCGCTCTGCGGCCTTTCGCCGGCGTAAATGCCCTGTTTCGCGCAAAATCATGTCACTTCAAGGCAGATATATCTCAACGTTGAACATGGTAGTTGGAGTGACATCTGCGACATGGGCGCCGGGGAAGGGGTGCCTCATGTGTGTGTCTCGGACATGGTTGGTACTGCGTTGAAGAGTTTTTGGCATTTTGGCCGTTGAGAAAAAAGCATCCGGGGATGCCGCCATCGGTCGGGACCCTATGGACAAAAGAAGGCGAACTCCAAGTGTAGATGTCGACCGAAACTCGACTATTGGAAGGAAAAGAAGGTCGTTCAGATCCCCCAAACCCCGAATTGCCCTATTTATCTTTCCACCGCTCCCGTCTCTTTTTCGAAATATTTTCCCTGTTTATTTGCCTTCTTTACCTTTTCTTGATTTCTTGAACTTTTACTGAGTTTGGCTTTTTTTGGCCAGAGGATGGTCGGATGATGTGCGTCTCAGGATCAACGCATGGCCTGTGCGTCCCGCTGCTAGCGTCGGGCAAGGTGGGGCCGGGCCATCGTTCCGTAGAACAACGTCTCGAATTCGACGTCGAGGCCCCGCTTTGCCCCAGAACTGTTGATGCCATGCCATGCCATGCTAGGAGATTTTCAATACATAGGATTTTTGGTCTGGCAAATCCACCAAACGGCGGTATGCAATGCACCCCGAATGCATGAGACAAATATTCGCAAACCGACGACCCGGAGACGGAAAGCCGGTGAATTTGGGCCGGTCACTCGAGCCGCTCTACACTAGCCCCAGTACGTCGAGAGATGCAGGAGAGTTGCAGCCATACCTGTGGCCAAGCTGCACCTCTTGGCGGGGGAGAGGTGGTGGCATCCGGCGGTCCCGTCAGGAGGCGAGATGATGCCCAAGGATTCTGCGGCCCGAGAGTCGCTGGGGAAGCGCTGCATCAACCCGGGGGTTGGGTCCAACATCTCTTCGCTGTTGGTTAACTTGACGCGGGGCTAGTTCAGGCCGGGACTACCTCACCTCAAGAAGTTGGGCTAGTGTACATTATTTGTCTTGGGAACGACTAGTGGGCTGATATTTGGTTCTCGAATCCTTAGCTGCGACGTGGTACGAAGTAACAGTGCTCCGCATGGCGGAGGACGAACTGACGCCGCACATCCCTTTCTTTCAATGGCGGGTCGGTTGAGCGGAGCGGTACACTGGAAAGAGGGGGACCGGCTGAAAATACTGCCTGGATCCGACAGTCTGGAACCAAGGGCAAACCAATGGCCGCCACGGTTAGGGTTGCAGGACAGCAAAAACGAGACGCAGAGAAACCAAGACAAGGGTGATATGTATGTACGTGTCTGCGGTTCGCCGGAACATAACAGACACCTTCCCGGATGCGCACACTTAATGTTCCTGGTGATTCGGCTCCAGTTTGAACGGGCTGTGGAGCAATATTCCCGGCCGGACGGTGCCAGCGAAGTGACGTTTAGTTCGCGGACACTCCCGCCAGTCGTCCGTTTCTCCGGGACAGCATCGGCCGAGCGTCTGCCGGCCCCTGGCGTTTGACCTTGTCATAACAGACCCTGTATCGTCAACGGCATTGGAAGGCTTCCTTGTAGCGGACATACATCTTCATGCAAAGAAGCCCACTGTAGGCGAGCAATCGGATGCCAACCGGCGGGCCGAGACGGACAACAACCCGTTTCCACAACCTCCCGCGACTCGGACTCGGATTGAGAGTGGGTTCTGCTTGACAGCTAATTTGCTATTCCCGACGCTGCATTGTGGTGGCGCCAACACCCTTCAGCAAGACGGGCGTTCCCGTGTGGCTGGCTTCGGTGTGAGCGGGTTCGTAAGGGGCCAGAACGAAGGAACACCAGCGCTCAATTCTGGTGTATTCGTACACGCCACGTCTCTCTACCCGAGTTGATTTTGTGGATATCAACGAATTCCAGAGAGGCCGGAATGCAACGGCGCGTTTCGCCTGGCGGGTTGGCGGCCGCCGCTGGAGTTGGTCGGTTCGTCCACGAATCGACCTGGCCGAGCACTAAATCCCGCAGGGGACTGGGGAAAATGGAGAAGGTGTCCCGGGTTGGTTTGAGCTTTATCCGGCAATTCGAAAGAAGTTGTGACATGGCCAATCAGCTCGCAGGGACCCAAGACCGGGTTGATGACGGAGTAGTTCGGCGTTGCGGTCGTGCGGTCGTGTCGACTGATCGACATTCTTCAACAGGACAAACTTCTTGAGAACATCCCGTGCCAGTGTGTTTGGGCAGGAGTCGCTCTCCATCATCGAGTTGCTGGATTAGGCTGGTGCATCCGCCGACGTTACTCTGCAGCGACTGGATGGTATGGCAGCTGCAGGACCCAACGCGGGTCGATGTGTTGGTTCGCAACAGAAATTGCCAGTTTGCCCCTCGGCTGATGGCCAAGTTAACAGTGACGTTGTCGGCGTGCCTCCATTGCTTCCATGCTTCCATGACTCGCTCGTTAGTGATGGCGCGCGGCAGGGTCCCGACAACCCCATGGAGGCATGGCATGGTAAGCACGTTGTTGGCCCCGGCGCTGCGGTCTGCTCCCGGCGAGCGGTGTTGCCGGTCCGGTCCGTCGATCAATGCGTCGGTCCTATGTAAAAGTTCTGATGCCGCCCGAGTTTAAGGCGTGGGATTGAGAAGTGCCGAGGGGCACAGGGAAGGTTGACCGGTGGGTTGTGTGTCCCGATCTCCGGTTCAAAGATCATGATCGAAACGGCGAGATGCACTGCAGTCTATCTCCCCCCCTCCCCCCCCAAAGTGGTGATGCTTGCAGCGCCGAGTGCCCATGTCAGAGGATGGAAATGGTGCACTCAACCCTTGTCAGCGGGAAGGGACCGCCGGCAGCCGTGACTGGTGGGTTGGGGAGCCCCCACTCTGAAAATTCTGGGTAAGTCGGGCGATTTTCCCATTTGGACCTTTCGGCTGGCAAGACAAGCAAGGGTCCTGCCCCGCAAGCGCACCGCTTCCAAGGGAGAGGCAAGCGAAGTGACTGGTTCCGTTGTTCCTGGTTCGCAGAACTGGTGGAGTTGCACACCCGCCCGAACTCCTGGGATGTCACGCACGACGTGTTCGGGGAAACGGTGCACCACGCCGTTTGCTTATAGTACCGAAGTCTGCGTTGAGCACACAGGGTGGAAGAGAGCGGAAATACTCCGTTAAATACTTCCGAGTTTCAAAACATAATTTACGCTGTAGAGTCGGGTAATGTGGCCAGTTTCTCACTTTTACGAGGTTTTCTAATTTGTTCATACCCCGCCATTACGCGTGGTTACCGTAGGTAGTTTCATACATAACGCCATCTTCAAAATCGCAGCCGAGGCCCCCTCCGTTTCCCATACCCCAGCCCTCCCGTCGTTCCCGCCGCCTCGGGACCAGCAGTGGCAAAGTCGTTTCGACCTGCCGGGGAACCCCTCAGCTCGCCCGCACCACTCATTGAGCTTGAGTACTTTTGAACGGAACCAGCCAGCCAGCCAGCGTTTTGTGCCTTCTGCGCCTTCTGCATTGGCGTGCAACCAGGCGTTGGGCTCGACAACATCAACCCCCCGAGCAGGTTTGCCCGCAGACGCTAGTTTTTGATTAGCGGTGGCCGGCTGCGTGACGCCTTCCAGGTGGCCAGTTCGCCTGGGCCTTGGATTGCGCTTAAGAGTTCCGTTGCAACTTTGCTGGCCTTCCCCCGTTCCCGCAATTGGCGTGGACCTTACCAGATCCTGTCCATACCACCGCTAGCGTGCTGCATCCCTCCCTCGTTTCCGCCGTGGGCCTGCACGATTGCTGGAGCGCAACAATACCCCGGCTATCCTTGCAAACTAGCCTCTGGCACCGCACCACACCGAATCTGTCTGCCTTCTCCGCTCTCTTCTCCTCCCCCTTCCCGCTCACAACGGCGCTTCCATTGCTCCCGGGTTTGGCTACTTCTTCCCCCTTTCTCCGGAGTTTGTGGTCGACCTCTGCTGAACAACCATCGCCGACCGAACTCGAAGCCACCTCAGCACCATCAGGGATCGACAATTGCGCCAACACGCCGCCCGTCAGTGACGCGGACCCAAAGTGTAGTTCGGACGACGAATAGACTCCCGCAGCAGCCACAGTGCACGGTCGCCGCTTGGGGTTCTTGCTTGCACCGGGGCCCACCACAACACAAAACTTCCGACTTCACTGCAATTCTAACTGCAATTCAAAGGCGAATTGCAGTCTAGGCCCCTAGATTCCGAGAGTCAATATCTCGACGAGTCTAATTCTTTTCATTTTGCCACGACTTTGTGGGCGTCTTGGCCAGCCGTGCGATATCTGAAACCTCGATGGTCTTTCAAGACAACAAACAATAAATCATCTCAGCGTCAGCAACATCACCCAAGATGAGTTCGCCAGCGCCGGGAGGGCCGTCGGCCCCAAGGAGAGGGAGGATAAGAAGGGGTTTGGGAAGAAGGTCCTATTGAGGATGAAGACGGTTTTGAAGAAGGCTACCGACCCGTCTCGTCGCACATCCGTCGTCGGCGCGAAGGTACCCGAGACGGCAACGGCTCCCGCCGAGGCTTCCACGAGGTATGCCCGACTTGGTTCTCCTTTGACTTTTTCTTTATTGGGCGAGTTGAAAGCCCCGATGAATGGAAGTTCCACCACCAATTGGCCCTCGTACTGACATGTTGCCACAGCCAACCCGCGCCTGTGGCTGAGGTTCCCATGGCAGTGGAAGCCACTAAGATCCCGCGGTCTGAGATCTTCGCGGCGCGGGCTAAGAAGCTGGGCGAACTGTACGGCCTGGAGTTGCCGCCTAGCGAGTGGCACAAGACGGAGGGCCACGCCCTTCGCGTCGAGAAGCCCATTAGGATGCGAGTGCACAGGAAGTGCCATCTCTGCAGCACCTCGTTTGGCGTGGGCCGAGAATGCCCTAACTGTGCGCACCCGCGGTGCAAGCAGTGCCCGCGCATCCCGCCGAGGCGAACCGAAGCCGAGAAAGAAGAGAGCCGCAAGAAGCGGGCGGCCATCATCAAGGAACGGGCCGAAAAGGCACCCATCATCCCAGACTGGGACCCGACCCCGAAGAAGATCGTCCTTAAGCGGCCGGCCAAGACGGGAGGCCAGGACCTTTACTACAGGAAGCCTCGGCAACGTATTCGGCGAACTTGCTGCGAGTGCCAGAAGCTGTTCACCGGGACTAAAATTTGCGAGGGTTGCCAGCACACGCGTTGCACCGATTGCCCTCGGGATCCGTAAGTTCTAGTCCCTTCGTCTACCGTTGCAATTGACCTCGTTAGCTAACACCCCATCCAGCCCTAAGAAGGACAAGTACCCGTACGGCTATCCTGGAGACGCTCCAAGCGCGAGGATTGGGCATTACCAATGCGCTAGTTGCAAACATGTCTTCTCTTCGCCGCCCACGGACGCACCGATCTGTGCTAAGTGCTCGCACGACAAATGCGACAGGCTAACCCCGAGGAAGGTGGAACCGGAACCCGACCCTGAAATCCTTAAGAGCATACAGGTGAAACTGGAGAGCCTAAAGCTCAAGTGACATTATCCGGGTGAAGATAGTGTCATATGGAAGGGGGGATCGGCCGAAGGTGGTGCGGGCGATAAGCGTTTATTTCTTAACCTGGCATTATTCCTCTGATGCATTCAAGCACCATCTCATTTTAACAAGCATGAGCCTTACTCGTCGCGAAACATTCGTCCGGACTTTTTTATTACCCTCACCAAAGCATTCATGGAGGCGTGTCGTCCCAAGCGGCAAGCGATTGACGTTTCCTTTCGTCCCTAAACCGATCGCGCCACTACCCAGCTCTTACGCACCGCCCCTCCTCTTCTGCTAGATGGGCCACCACGAACAAAACGATTTACGAAGGAGTCTCCTCCTGTTGCCGTCACAGGGAAATTCGATTTCACATCCATACCCACATACATACATACATACCCTGCCGACACATTCGAGTACATGCGACCACGACCCATTTGCATCTAGACAACCACGCCTTTTCATATACCTTCATTTTCAGCCGGGCGGAGCATAGGGGTAATATCGAACTCTTGGGGGGAAGCAGTAGACTGGAAGTTCGGACGGGCCACATGCGCGCTGGGACGCGGTGAAGGAGGATGTGAGGAAGGAAGAGATGGCGGGTTGAAAGGCTGCCGCCAACACGGCCATCTAATTGGGCTCTGGGGGCGCAGCGTTGCGGGACATCTCCGAGGACACGCCAGAGCGGACGGGAAAATCAAGTCGGCGGGAAGGCATGGAGGTTGGCAGAGACAGATCTCTTGGGACTCCTTTTGGTTCTCAGTTTTCTACATTCGCACCCGTTTCCTTTCTTTTTTGGCTCGGTCATAACAGACAACCTTTTTCGATGAATGATCACATCTTTCTCTCCTCGTCGACCAGATTCCCAAGTATCGTAAAAAGGCAAGTTATTTCCGACGGAAGAAATTACCATTCTTGCGCGTCCGAGGCAGTCAATCGGACCGGGACGGGGCGAGGGGAGGCGTTGTGCTGTGCCGCTTGCCTGCTGCTGCCCAACCCCGATTCTCAACGCAAGCCGATCGGACGGGAGCCGCGTCGCACGAACCACGAACCCAATCCTTTCTCCCAGTAACCGGCAGCGAATCACATGGCGTCCCAAGAACGAAGACACCCCGGCCCCCAACTGCACTTCGACCCTTTTGACATCTTTTGACATCGCACCGGGGCATGGCACAGCAGTGCAGAGCCCCGGGTGTGGAAACACAGAACGGGGCGTGGCAGAAGCAGTGGGAAGCGCTGTTTCACCCTCGGGGTACCGGCAGTAGCGCTGTGTGCGCGAGTGCACATGTTGATGTATGTACCCAGCCGCGGGAATTCGAGCCCAGCCCATCGGTGAGATCTGTCCGTTTGTGTGTTCGGCTGGCTGCATCGAACCGGAAGACGACAACACATACATACATACCTTGTGCACTAGTTACGGGCCTCGCTCCGTAGCTTTGCTTTTCCACCCCTCCCTTTCCTTCCTGGCGGGTCGGGCGGTCTGTGGGCTTTCCCGGGTCTAGACAGGGCTGCGGAAACCGACAGTCTGGGCGGATGGGGGTTATGTTTGGCTTCACCGGTCGGCAGGGTTTGTTTTCCTTCTTTTTCCCTCTCGGTAGCGCTTGAGGTGGGAGGAAGCGAAGGTGGCGGTGGGTTTGCCACGACGAAGTCTTTTTGCCGGTTCACGTTGCCTCCAATGGAAGGAAGTCGAGTCCTGCTGACCAGCCCGACCGCCGGCCTTCCACATACGGTGCGCCAATGGACAGTTACATGACATGATATATGTACAGAGTTACATAAACCGCCACCCACCCACTCGATCGGGAACCGGCTGATTACTGCTACAAAGTACTGCTGCTGAGACTTTTGAGAGCCAGGTAAGAGATGACGCGAGCTTTCTCCGTGTCTCGGAAGCTGGCGGCGGAAAAGTTTCTATGGCTTTTTCCTTTTCGGCGATCAGTTCCTGTGCTCAGACCTTGCCTGGCCAGCGGGCAAGGCGGGTTACCGACGGGCTGGTAACAACCGAGGATACCCCCCGTTCCACGGTTGTTCTGTTGCTGCACTTACCCCACCGGCTCAACCTTGGAACCAACTTCTCCCATCAGAACCAAGAACCGAAGAAGGGTGCCCTGCTGACTTGCATCAATTTCGGCATTCCGAAAAGCGGGCATGTCGTTGGGCGAGCGCGAAATCGGGCCTTTCTTTCAGCCGGGAGAAGAGGGTGAGATTTTGGCACTCGGGGCTGGCTTCGGAGCTTGGATTGGACGGTGCCGCACACACACACCAAAGCACCGGCAGCTTGGGACAGATTGCGGAAAGGGGTTTTAGGTGGGTGTGCATGATCGGGCTGCCGAGTCCGGGCTCAGGCGCGGGCTCTCGGTTTGGGCAGTGCAAGGGTCGGCCCGGGCGCTGGGAAAAGATGATTTGCTTCGCGGACAGTGCCCGTATCAAAACCCAGCGCCGACTGGTTGCGTATTGCGAAACAACACACCATCCTTTTTCGGCTCTGGGCTTCTGCGATGCATTGACGACCTGACGACACCATGACCGTGCGATGCAGCTGCGACGTTCCGGATTGTCCCGCTGGAAAAACCTTGACCTCCATTGCCACTCGCCCACGCCCAAGGTTATCGGTTTCCCGTGTTGGTTCGGATAATTTATGTACTGAAACCTCGCTCTGTTGGTGGAAAGCCACCTTCCATTCCCCCCAAAAGCGATGGCTTCTTTCGAGAGCCGGGTTCACATGATGATGGAATGAATTGATGGAAGCCCCCCCACGCCTCGGCCGGTGCTGGGCTGGCACGGCTCACAGCTGAACAAGCCCAGTGGACCGGAAACGCCACATCCGGACCTTCCCTCTGACAGTGCGCAGATCAGTCGGGTAGTTAATAATCTATGACTCCAATCACTGCCCATCATCAGATCTCAACTCTCACCTCGTCTGATGCGTTAACCTCGCCCGTTGAACAACAACCGTGACACCACCACCACCCCACCAAATCCCTTCCCGCCCGACCGGTCAGTCGGTAAAATCTGGATCGAATTGTTCGCGTTGTCGGTACCGTGGCGTTACACAGCATCCGCCGCTTTCATCCAGTCTCACCGCCTCTTTCCCAGCCGACCCAGCTGTCTGGGAGGCTAGCGGAGTCGCTCCACTGCTCAGGTTTCCGTCTTGTCAGGATGAACGCTGCAACGGCGTGTTTCGTCCTGGCCGTGGTCCATGGAGCCACGGACCCTCGCTGGCCTTTTTTAGCGGATGCCGAAAACCTTCGGAGCGGGGCGCTTGCTGACGCGCAGGGCTACGTAGTTGGTGGTCGATTTTACGAAAACGGAGGAGGTCCGTAACGGAGTGTAAGAGCTCCACTTACACGGCATACGAAGTAAACTTACCGTGACGATGGCTTCGTTTTTGAAATTGGATTTCAATGACAAGTGCATGACATGGACCAGAAACCCGGACCGCGTTTCGCGCGATTCAGGTGACAAGCAAAAGTACCCGCTAAGAGTAAAGTCGGTAAGAGCAATGGAAACGCCAAGATCGGTCAATGACTGGATTTTGAGATGATGGCCGTTGTGCCTTGTCATCAAACAGCATTTACGAAGTACGTGATATAGAATTACAGTAGAGAGGGAGCATTGTCCTAGTCCAAATACCCTAACCTAAGCATACATGCAATTCGTGTAATATTCCTTCTCTCATATTCGTAGTCACAAATGAGTCCATCTTCCTGATAAGAGTAATACAAACCACCAAACTCGACCAACGCCCACCGTCACATCACAAACAACAGCACCCCTTTGGCCCCCCCCTAATTCTCAACCAACCCCCCGGGCACCCGAAATTCAACACCCACCGCCTGGCCCAGCGTAGCCTTCCTGCCCGGCCTCCTCCACATACTGCCCACTGCCGCTATGGCCCCGGTTATTCAGGTACGCGGGCGCCTCCTCCAGCATGCCGCGCTGCACCCAGGCCTGCAGGCGCGCCGGGTCGATGACGCTCATGAGCTTCTCGGTGACGTAGAAGCGGCCCTGGACGTCCGGCTCGGCGCGCAGCACCTGGGGCGCCACCAGCACCCAGCTCCAGCGCGCGCCTTTGTCCTTGCCGATGGCGTTGCGCGTCGCGAGCTCCTCGGCGAAGGCGGCGCCCAGCGACGCCTCGGCCGCCCCGGGGGCACGGTGCCCTGCGGAGCGGGGTGGGTGGAGGAGAGCCGCGCCGTGCGGTAGAGGTTGCCTTTGAACTGGAGGGTGGCGGGCCGGGCGGCGGCGCCGGGCGGTGAGGTCGGGGTGAGGACTTGGATTTCCGTGATGAGCATGACGAGGTTGGCGTCGGGCGGGAGGTCGGGCTGCGCGGACCCGCCCGGGCCGTTGCCGCCGCCGGGTGTGGTGGCGGATGGGGTGTTGACGACGCGGACGGGGTCGCCGATGCGGACCATCTCGGCGCCGAGGTAGATGCCGCCGTAGTGCTGCACGTGCAGGGTGCGGTCGGGCGTGGTGCCCTGCGCGAGCAGATCGAAGGTGGAGAAGGCATCGTTGATGGCGCGCGCGCCCATCTTGGAGGCTTCGAGGCCGAGGACCTGCCGGTTGATCTCGCGCTTGGTGGGATCGGGCTCTTGGGAGAGGCGGCTGGTCATGGCTTGCCAGTTGACCGTGTCGAAGGTCTTGTCTTTGAGCTCTTCCATGCCCGCATTGGGTACGCTGAAGGTGAGGAAAGGTCGCATGGATTGGCAGTCTTTTATTAGGCTTGCTTGCTCGAGCAATGTGTGGCCAAGGGGGGCTAGAGTGAAGTGGTAACTGGAATCGGGTGCGCCTGGGCGGATAGGCGTGCCGGGCTTCGGCGTGATGGCGATGACCACACCCAGCCGCCATGCCGTATGTTTGTACCAAACCAGCTCGCCTACGCGGAAAACATTGGTCCAGCTGGTGGTCCCTGGAGGTGGCGGCGGGAGCTGCGGCTGAGGCTGAGATTGTTGCTGCGGTTGCTGCTGCGGTTGCTGCTGTTGCTCCTGCTGCTGCTGTTGTTGTTGGGGAGGGGGTGGCCGCTGTTGCTCGGGGAGTGGTTGCTGAATTGGTACTGCCGCGGCTGGTCCAGGAGCGGCGGCGGCAACAGGCGCCAAAGGTGGGACGACGGGCGCTTGGCTCCTTTCCCTCTCCGGTTTGACCTTTTCAAGGTATTTGGGACACAGGTCGCAAGGACACTGGCTGTTGTCGGTCGAGTCGCTGACGAGCCATAAGGCGTGCAGGGCAAACTCGCCGGGGGTACGGTAGTTCGCCTTAGGTCCTGCCGGGTGCCCATACAAGTAGTAGTCCCTGCCGCCGTCCTTCCTCACTGCGCACCGTAGCTCGTAGCCCTTAGGGAACCCCGCGAGGATATATTGTTTCTCTGGCCGTGTCAGCGCCGTTTCATCTGAAAGGATAACAAACAACGGAAAACATACTATCGTCCTTGGGCGCGATCTGGTTCTGGAGATGGCCGGCGACGATGACCTCCCACCGTTCAAGCTGGGTTACATCCTGATCCTCGGTAGGGTTTAGGGAGCTGTGGTCAAGATTCGGGTACGACTGGCCGTCGCTACGTGCAATATGTATTGGCCAATAGTCAGTGCTGGCATCGTTTTGGGCTGCTGTGCTGGCCATGACTTCGGCTGGAAGGACTCGAGTTGTCGTTGGTTTGTCGCGCCGTCCCGTGACCGGAAGCGAATGGTAACGATTTCACGCGAAAGCACGTGGAAACCACGTGCTGTTGGTGTTTTCGCTTCTTTTAACAGTACAAATGGGAGAAAGGGCCCGTGTTCTTGTGTTCTCTCTTGTGTGCGAGTCGATTCCAACTGAATTCACACTGTCGGATTTTGGTGGGCCTGTAGTTGGGATATCAAGCTTACCTTACATTTTGATTTGAGATGGGACTAGGAAATACCGAGGGGCTTGTCTGAGATGTTCGGTCCTCTTTCGAACAAAGAAAAAAAATGGAAACCAACCGCTCCCAAGTAACTAAACCCATAACCGCCCAAACAAAACCTAATGTGTGATGCTTTATTTGATTTTATTCAGCACAGTTTGATGCAGGAGCATGCGGCAATGCAGGTGTCCTTCGGAGCTCAAACGCGCCTCCAATGGTTCCCTTCCAGGTCTCTGACATTTGACAGAAGTAGTCACTGCTAGGCCTATCCAGTCAACTAATCCTGCAGCAACAATCCTGGATCTCTGTCCAATATGCACAGCCCAAGCCCCCAGCAAAGTCGTGCCCATACATACGGCCATATTTCACGTTCAAAACTCCAAATCGCAGATAGCAAACATGATGGAACCCAACTCTTCTTTTCTAGCCACAGGTGGGTATCTCCACTCGGCCCCGTCCCAACGCAGCTGCAGTTCCACAAAAAAAGTCTGCAACCGACTCAATCCACAACAATCAAAAAGGCAAGGTGGCCGAGCGGTCTAAGGCGCCACGTTAAGGTGTTCAACCCTTAATCAGAATCCGTGGTCTCGAAAGGGGCGTGAGTTCGAATCTCACCCTTGTCATCTTCTTTTTCCTCTTCGTCCGGGAACAAGCTCAACCTCTATGAGGTTGGGAGTCAGTGGTCTTTTTGCCTCCTGGGCTCTCAACCAGCCAACTAGCCATGCCTGCGGGAGTCATGAGTAACTACCTAGTTTATCACCGGGAGATAGCCACAAGAAGCTTTACAGTGGCCAGTACTTCGTACGCGGCATATCAACCGCCCAGCCAAGGGCTTGCTCTTGTCTGAGCAACCTGTTTAGAGAAGAGCCAGGATGGGGAAACACACGCGTCGAATAGGACAGGTGAGGTGAGCAAGCCAGGCGCAGTCTTTGCCTTGCACGGGCCAATTGGCTTCATCTAAGAGTTTATGCGGCAAAACACCATGCAATTATCGACAGGGAACAGACCCGGGCCGTATGAAGTATGCCAGGAGTCACGGGAGGCGAGGTGGGCGACGGCCTGTGATGACGGCATGTCTTGTTTTTAGCCGACCGAACACAACCGCAACAACCTTCCCGTTCGGAGGTTGATGACGGCATTCCCGAGAGGAGAAAAGCCGTAACGACAGGTTTCCTTGAGGACAAACGGGGATATCTCTCTTTGCCGCGATGAGAGATTTCCCACAGGGCTGAAGAGCTCTCTATGTATGCCAAGTTTGCCGAAAAAGCGCGTTCTTACCATGTCAAAAATGCCAAAAGCTGGCGACTTTTCGTCGGAGACCGATGACCGACTCCAACCGCGCCCAATAAGCCACCAAAAAACTGTCTTGCATGAGCACACCAACGATGAGATTGTGGTCGACAATCCAATCTCCCATTCAGACTCGATAGGGAATCCGGCCAACAAGCCAAAAAGAAGCAATTCTGAATCACCAAAACCAAAGCAAACTTTTTCAGATCTGAACCAGGGTGAAATCCCACATCTGTCCATTTTTGGATGTGCCAGGAGAAAGCTGTCACTGGCAGTCTGGGCCCTGGACCGTTCGCACCGCAATCTCAAACTGCAGCCGCCATTGGGCCAGGGCGGGTGTGCCTGGCCCGAGCTGTCCTCACCCCTGGCGATGTGTGTCCACTGCCGAGATGAGACACCAGGAACCGCGTTCGGCCCGCCGTCTTGATTGGGCAGCTCCTCCAGCGCGGACATGGGGTTCCATCAAGCCCGATCCTCCTGTTGGCCCGGCCGCTGCCCCCAAGTTGTGCCCCGGAGAAATCATGGAGCAGGTCCTGGAAGGTCCACGGGGGTCTCAGTCAAAGCTGGGCATCGCGCCTTTTTCTCTCTCCACACCATCATCGGCTTCCTCACCGTCGTTCTGGGTTTATGCAGAACGTTCTCTCTTTTCTCCCTCTTCGACACGCGTTGAGCGATCCTCTCGTTTGATATCCTCGACGCTGTGGCCGTTGTAGTGACACTCGTTCATCAACATCCAACGAAATTAGACTGGCCGACTCGCTCGCTCGCTCGCCTCGGCTCGGAAATCGCATGATTAGTTAGGGGGAACTGGAAAAGCTTGAATCAGTCAGGGGTTTCTCGAGGCAGTGCAAAAGCCCGGACATCTGTCTCCTCCACAATCGAACATCTCCAGCCACGGCTCCCCAGCTCCAACGCCATGAAATTCTCGATAGTCCAGGCCGCCATCGGCTCGGCCTCGGTGCTGCTCTCCGCTCAGCCAGCTTCCGCCAACCTCGGCCACAGACGCGCGCACATTGAGCATGCCAGGAGACATGGGCACGGGCATGGGCACGAGCAACGACAGGCCAACGAGATCATTGGCGCTCCCAAGGTCTCCGCGAGGAAAGCCTCGTGTTCTTTGCCGGACGACCCCGATCTGGTACACGTCCCGGGAGATGTCAACAACGGGTTCGCCATGAGTCCGGATGAGCCGTGTGAGGATGGAAAGTGGTGCCCGATCGCCTGTGTGTCGGGCAAGGTGATGGCGCAATGGAAGCCGGACACGGTACAGGTCTACCCCGAGTCGATGGTGGGTAGTCCCGTTTCCTCTCCTGAGTTGAGGCAAGATATTGACGAATCTTTGTAGTACGGAGGGCTCTATTGCAACGGTGGGAAGCTTGAGAAGCCGTTCGACGGCCCTTACTGCGTGGACGGCACAGGCGCCGTCAAGGCCGTCAATAAGGCGGGAAAGATCGTGTCGTTCTGCCAGACGGTCCTGCCGGGCAACGAGGCCATGATTATCCCGACGGACGTCACAGACTCAGCAACCCTGGCTGTTCCGGGACCGGACTACTGGCAGGGCACTTCCGCACAGTGAGTGTCACGGCTAACCCCTCCCTCGGAGCAGCGCTAACCGTTATCACCAGCTACTACGTTAACGCGCCCGGGATATCTGCCGCGATCGGTTGCGTTTGGGGGTCGCTGACCAAGGCACTCGGCAACTGGACGCCTTACGTCGCCGGAGCCAACACCATGGCCAACGGAGACACATTCGTCAAGATCGCCTGGAACCCCGAATATCTCAAAGTGCCGCTGGCCAAGGTCACCCCGTCCTACGGCCTCAAGATCGAGTGCCCCGACGGCGGCTGCAACGGCCTGCCCTGCGTCATCGACCCATCCAAGGGCGGCGTCGGCAGCCTCGAAAGCCCTTCCAGCGCCACCAGTGTTGGAGGCGACTCCTTCTGCGTCGTGACCGTCGCCAAGGGCAAGACCGCCAACATCGTCGTCTTCAACACCGACGGATCGCAGGGCGGCGGCGGTGACGACGACGAAAGCGAAAGTGACAGCGACAGTGACAGCGACGAGGACGAGCCGGAACCGACCCCGGAAGCGCCCCCGCCGCCCCCCAAGACCACAATTCGCGCCAAGCCCACCAGCACGCGCGTGCGCACCACGGCCGCCCCGTCTCCCACCCCCTCCAAGAAGACCACCTCGTCCGCGGCCGAACCTACCTCCTCCGAGGCCTGGTACGGCGGTATCTTCCAAGAGCAGGACGTGCAGGGTGACACCTCCTTCTACACCTCCCCGAGCCCCACGGCCCAGCCCGTGCGCACCCCGACCCCCGACGCCGCGAAGCCCGCGGCGTCCACGTCGAGCAACGAGGGTGCTGCCGCCGCCGAGGGCGGGTCGGCGATTGCAGGCTTGGTGGTCGCGCTCGTCGCGGCGGCTGCGCTGTTCTAAGCCGAGCCCGTTCGTTGCTTCTCGGTGCCGCTTGTTCGATTCAACATACCCTTCGATCGATCCCGTTTTTCTGGGATCGGCCATCTTAATTGCTATTTTTTATATGGAAACGCCTTATATCCCGCGGTTTGCGCCTGCGTTATTGTTTATTATATTTTTTGGGTTCTTTTCGGCGGAACCCCCCGAAATCTTTCGCCGATGGCGATCGTTCCCTCGGTTTGGGGGATCTGATCCGTCGTTTATTTTCGCCTTTTCGATTCTCGGCAGCCGCCCTTTGCTCGATTCTTCGGGCGCCGCATTCTGTTCAAAAGTTGTTTCTGCAACTTCGCGATATACCCCTTCGGTTTCGTTTCTTGGGTTCTTGAACCCCATGGTTGGGTCACTGGTGTGTTTTTGGTATGGGGTATTGTGTGTGTTCGTTTTTTGGATGAGTTGGTTGTTTATGTCTGAAGAGAGATGTATGGCGGAATGAGGACGATGCGGGATGGATGGCCTGGATTTGGATGGCTTGAATTTATTTGGAAAACTGGCGAATGGAAAAGGTGTGTCTGTCGGTCCCGCCGATGGTTGTCGGTCGAAGATGCGCAGACACGGCAAAGTTTAGTCAATGAAAGTAAAACGATTGACGATTACATGTTTCCTGCCTGCGTCGTTATATGAGCAAAGGAGTCAGGTGCTTCGCGTCAGGAATCTAAGCTCGCAAACAGAGGCGCCGTCTAGTTAACCGTGCCCCTCCCTTGAATGCCATTTTCAGAAAATGCTGAGACATTGTTGGTATGTTATATAATCTGTATCCAACTTCAAATTTCGCTATACGATGCAGACGATGAGACAGGCCGGTCCACGCCACACGCACCCTCCCCTACCCCGTCAAAATTTAGGCCGGAGTACGGACCCAACCGGGGACATCGTCTATCTCACCCGGCAGGTCGACACCCTCCCCAGCATCGCACGCGTCCAACGCCTCTTGGTGAGCTTCTTGGGCCCGTTCTAGAATGCTCTCGTAGGGAGTGGGCCACCCCGCCGCGACAGCGTTGCCGCCCTTTTTCTTAGCCCCCTCGACGGCAAAACGCTTCTGCTGGCGGGCGATGAACCCGTTGAGCAAGCCCGAATTCACAAGCCCCGCGACGACCGATTCCATGTTCTCGGGGTCCGGTCTCTTGTTGCCAAAGATCAACCCTTCTGACGGCATCAAACGGCGGGGGCCGCCCGGCGGTGGCATTAGCAGCGAGTCCGCGTCCGCCTCGCCCGTAGCGCTGTTCGTGACAGCCTTGACGAGGAGCTTGTTTACATTAGGCGGGTGGGACCGTGCCGCCGGTTTTGCGGGCACGTATCCCTCCAGAAGCTTTTGCACGTATCCTGCGGCGGTAGCTAGGTCTTCAAAGGACAAGGAGGCGGCACGGTTGCCACCGCTGCCTGCCGCACCTTGTCCGGTAATTAGGAATACCTTTCGGGTAAAGGACCGCCAGACGAGGGGTTTTAGGCGGTAGAGGAATGTGAGGTAGAAACCCTTGTCCCAGAGCCAGTCTCGGTTTAGGTTTAGAGCCTGGTGGAAGGCCACGAAGTTCCCCGAGCGGATGGCGGCGCAGATGGGGAAGAAGATGTCGGAGAAACCCACAGCTTCGGGGCGCTGAAGCAGGGCCCAGGAGGGGAAGCGTCCGAGCAGGAGGTTCGCCGGGATCCAATAGGTGAGTATCTGTCGGCGATGTTTTTGGAATTGCGGCAGGCACTCGCGGTAGGCTTCGGCCAAGCACATTTCGGCTCGCATGTAGTGATCGTGGTCGAAGTGAAACCTGCCGAGGTAGTAGAGAAAGGTGACTCTCTGGGATGCTGGAAAAAGCGAAAGGGCTGGCCCACTCGTCGAAAGATTGGTGAACATTTGCACAGCGAGCCGACTCTTGTCGCACTTGTATCCAGTTAGCATACGGTAGGTGACAGCGAACAGAAGGAGAGCCTTACGGCGAAAAGCAATTTCAAGGTGAGGTTGGCAAACAGGTAGACAGCCACTTTTTTCCCTCTCGGTTCTGACCACCTCGTGCTGGAACGATCTGTCAGACAAGAAGTGAAGATCTTTTGGATGATGTCGGCCGCCAGCTCGACAATGGACTTCCTCTCGCCCGACTCCTCCCCGGTCATGACGCCCTGGATCTGCGCAAGCAGCTCCGTCTGCCGAGTAAGGTTCATAACCAACTTGGACAGCGATTCGGAGAGCGACATGCTGGTCTGCAGCAGCATGGTGCCATATGTGGGGTTGGCGAGGGCATTTGCGCAAGAGCTATGCATATTAGTTAGGCAGTCGGTGGGGGAGAAGTAGGGAGGCGGCAACCGTACTTGAGAAGATCGCTGAGCCGGGAATGGAGCCGGACAATATCAGCGAAGTCGACGTCGCGCCAGTACTCCAGATACTCTTTGATGAACGAGTTGAAGCCGGGCCAAGGGGATCCCTTCCCCTCCGGCACGTTGTCCTCTTGCGGAAGACTTTTATCGATCAGGTTCTCAAGAGCTGGCGAGTTCGCGGGGAAGCCACCTTTAAGCTCGTTGCTCATCTCAAAGTAAATATTGGAGACGTCATGTTCGACCACGAGCCAACTGCGAAGTTCGTCGCCATTCTGCTCGAGAACGAAGGTTCTAATACTGGACAGGAATTTGACCACAAGCGTCATGGTTGCGGCAATGACGCTAAAATGTGCTCGGAATAAACTGTGGTATAAAGTGTGGTGAAGAAGACCGGGATGCGTATCAAGGTGAAGGAGTGATGGGCGTGGTGTGGGAACGCGACTCGACTGGAGTGGTTATTGTTGCATCGTTATCGTGGTAAGTGGAAAGGGTGGAAGAAGATGGAAAGTGGAACGGAAATCAGGAAAAGATGCAGGTGCTGGCTCTCGAGCTAGATGCTCGAGGCATGATACGTCGGTGAGTGAGGTACCGGAGAGGACAACCGAGCGCATTAGGTGCGCCCTGTGTTTTTTATTGTTTTGAGATGGTCGTAGCTCAGCGTTTTCGCGCTCCGGATGAGGAAGTCGCTGATAAAACAGCAAGTTCTTCCAAGACCAAAATACAACGGGATTAACCTATTGAAAGAAGCGTGACTACGGTACCGTGGCATCCACACTCTGTGTTCCTAAATTTACAAAGAACGACAACGAAACACCAGATAACTCCTGCGGCCACAGGCTTCGGATCATATAGCCAGCCCTAACCCTGAACACAACAACCTTCAAATCCTGGATGATGCGGTGCTTGAACCAAGATACCTTCGAGTTATCCAGGTAAGCTTCTTTGTACTTTATACAGACTCAATCCGTTGCACGACCATCGCCGATGCTGCGCCTCCACCGTTGCAAATGGCCGCAACACCATATTCACCAGGCTTGAGCTGATGGAGCAACGTTACGAGGATACGCGAACCCGAGCTGCCGAGGGCGTGGCCGAGTGAGATGGCTCCACCAAGTGGGTTCACTCTTGCACCCTCCAGACCAAGGATCTAGATGCCGCGGTTAGTGTGGGTTCCCAATTCTGGGGATAACGGCTGGGTTTCACTCACCTTCTCGTTGGCCTTGATGACAGCGGCAAAGGCCTCGTTGAACTCCCAGACAGCGACCTGGTCTTTGGTGATGCCAGCGCGTTCTAGAGCAATAGGAACCGCCTTGGCCGGGGCGATTGGGAAATCGATGGGGTCTACGGCGGCATCGGCTGAACCGCAGATGCGTGCGAGGACCCGCGACCCAGCGCCATACTCCTGTGCAATCGCCTTGCTGCCCAGCACCAGCGCGCTTGCACCGTCGTTCAGCGTCGATGAGTTGGCCGCCGTCACAGTTCCTGTGCCGTCACGTACGAATGCCGGCTTGAGACTGGGCACCTTTTCTAGCTTGACGTCGAGGTACCCTTCGTCCGTGGTGATGACCGTGTCACCCTTCCTCCCCTTGACCGTGACCGGCGTGATCTCGTCGGCAAATGCGTTGTTCTTCCAGGCGGCCTGCGCCCGCTGGTACGACTGAATTGCGTACTGGTCTTGTGCTTCCCTCGAGATCTCATATTTCTTAGCCGTGTTCTCGGCGCAGTTTCCCATGTGGATCTGATCGTAAACGTCGGTGAGACCGTCCTTGATGAGTCCATCCTCCATCTTCACGTGCCCAAAACCAGGCAAGCCGCTCGCGCGGGGCATGTAGTATGGCACCCTCGACATATTCTCGAACCCGCCCGCAATCTGGGCCTCGGAAAGACCTAATTGAATATTCTGTGCCGCGAAGGCAACGGCCTTCAGCCCGGAGGCGCACACCTTGTTGATAGTGATAGCTTCAACCGACGGTGGGAGGCCGGCAAAGATAGAGGCTTGGCGGGCCGGAGCCTGCCCAACGGAGCCCTGGAGCACATTGCCCATGTAGACATCGGTAATCTTGCTGACGGGCACTTTAGACTTTTCGAGGGCAGACTTGATGGCGACAGCACCAAGCTGCGGGCCGGTAACGCTCAAAAAGGAGCCATTGAACTACAAAAATATCAGCCGACTGACCGCAAGCAAGATGCCTAGAAACTTAGAAATATTGATCAAACACATACCTTGGCTGTTGGTGTCCGAGATGCGCTTAGAATGTAAGCATCTCGGATCTCTTGACGAAGGCAGGCTTGTGACGAGAACAGCCGAGCCGAGCCGGTTCTGAGCTGCGGTGATACGCGCAGCGCGTGCCTGAGTTGCCCCGCCATAGCTACAAGGAAGATTGTGTGCTCAACGAAGCGCAAATGGAAGTGCAAGTCGACAGAGAATTATGATCGCCACGAGGGAATAACAAGAGAGAGGGGGGGCGGTGGACGAGGTAGAGCATGTCATGAGCAAACTCGGCCTGCCGAGGGTTGGCGTCTTAAAGACATGGCGCTGGGTTAGGCGGAACTGCTCGGCTTGTGACGGACGACGGGGCGGGAGAGTGTGGAGGTGGGGACATGGTAACCCGGGCAAGATGGAGCCCGCCCCCGCCACTTCGGCACCCGGGAAAAGCTTGGTTAGGTAAGCTACAGTGGGGCCTAACTAGTGGTTGGACATTTGGGAAGGAACTCAAGGCTCGGCTGAGGAGACAGAGAACTATCACACCAGAGATTCGGGTGGGGGATAAACTTTCGGGTTTACCGTGTGCTGGGCCTTCAAAGCAGCACTTTCTTATAATGAAGGAGGAGCTGCCAGATCGACAGGCGATTCCGCGGCGGATCTGCCAGAATGGCCCCCGCACGGTGCACCCGTTCAGCCATTTCAGCCTTTCCTAATTGGCCACCATCGCCCCCGCTAATTCAATACTTCACCTGAACTCCGGTCCAGTCTGGATTCCATCATCGCCCTCAACTTGACTCGCCCCAGCACCGCGTTTTGTCCGCATCTGTTTTGGCCTCAACTCTAATTTCTTGCTACCCTCGTGCTGCACTAGCGATATTTTTTGCAAACCCACCGGGACTTCAACAACGACCCTAGCGCTTCTCTGTTTCAGCAAACACCATGTCGACCGCCGCCCGCCGCCGCCTCATGCGAGACTTCAAGGTGCGACGATATCACCAGAGACGCTCGTTCCGGAGCTTCCGCGATGCTAACCCCTAAGCTATAGCGTATGCAGACAGACCCGCCTGCTGGTGTTTCCGCATCTCCCGTCCCCGACAATGTCATGACCTGGTAAGCAACTCTTATCGTGACAATGCCTGGTGCCCGCAGCGACTGACTTGGCCCTCATCAGGAATGCCGTCATTATCGGTCCCGCAGATACCCCCTTCGAAGACGGAACCTTCAGACTCGTGATGCATTTCGAGGAACAATACCCCAACAAACCGCCGTCCGTCAAGTTTATCAGCCAGATGTTCCATCCAAACGTTTACGCCACGGGCGAACTATGCCTCGATATTCTCCAGAACCGATGGAGTCCGACTTACGATGTTGCAGCCGTGCTTACCAGTATTCAGAGGTGGGTGGGCTAGTTACATGAGGGTTGGGATATTTGTCGCTGACACTACTGGCAGTTTGCTCAACGACCCGAACACCGGATCTCCCGCGAATGTCGAAGCGTCCAACCTATACAAAGACAACCGCAAGGAGTATACGAAGCGGGTCAGGGAGACCGTGGAGAAGAGCTGGGACGACTGAAAGCGCGGTGGCCACCTCGCGAAACGTTCTGAATCGGCGGGGCCTAATACCTGGCAACGGCGGCCGCAATATCTACGGAGGGAGCAATCACACACCTGGACCGTGTAGCATGGGCGGTTTAAGCCCGACCCACTCTTTTTGTTTCGGAGTTCTGGCGTTTTGGCCGGCGTCTGTCAGCATTTGGAAGGCATGTCATTACATTACTAGTGTTGGGCGTTGCGTAGCAACACTCCTCCTGGTTGGGCGCCTCGAGAGTCATTTGGGATTTCGATAGGGAGAGGCGAAGGCGGGGCGCGTGGTTGGAGTTCCGGCCCACATCATCGCAGGAGAAACTCTGGGTACCTAGCTAATGCATTCAATGATGTTTCTATACCGACAACGAGCCTACGCTACTTGTGAGGTCTTTGAGATGTCTGACTCTGATAATGGAGGTCCTCGGGACACTTGCCTGAACTTGGGCGACGACGTCGCGGCCAAGTCCCATCAACGGCAGTTGTGGGATCACTGGATGGAACCTCCCCACCTGCATGAATTGGTAATCTGCTGTCAAGTCCGTTTGGCCCCTGGTTCCTGGCCGCTGGAACAATGCTGCCCGCTGGCAACCGGCCGGCAGAGCGCTGTGCCTAGCCTCGAGCGGGGCTCTGGTAGGCCTGCATTGCCCCATGAAACAGCCACCCACCACACCGATTGCAGCGTGAACTGGGCGCGTCATTCCGCCAGCCGGTACTCGGTCTCCCAGTGACACCCGATCCACCGCAAAACATTCACAAGTTGACTTGCTCCATCCATAAATCATCCGCTCCCGCTCCCACCTAAACCCCTGACACCGCCTCGGGGACCCCACCACCCGACATTCCCTAACGTTCTTCTAGAACTTGGATCACTTTGTTGTAGACATTTCGAGACCCCGTTTCAGGACCCCCCCTCGCGAAGAAAGTCTTTGTCTGTCAACGCCTGACGATACCGTTCCGTCGGATCGCAACCGAGGCTTAGCATTCGTTCGCCTGTCTGGGAGTGAGACAAGTTCTCCACGACAGCTCGCTCCGCTCGCTGGGGGCTCCCTTGTGGCCTGACGATCTCTGGCTGGCATCCCCGCCTCACGCCCTCTTCCGCACCTGCGCGTTTTCTCTCTTCATGAATTTGCGCTTCCCGGGAGCGCGGGAAGCGGGCAGCCATCATGTCGAACGCAAATAGTATCAAGGTCGTCGCTCGGTTTCGCCCGCAGAATCGGGTCGAGATCGAATCGGGCGGCCAGCCCATTGTCAGCTTCGATGGCCAAGATACGTGCACTGTCGACGTGAGTCGCCGTGAGCCTTAGGGCTGCCTGTCGCTGCCTGTTATGGTGTCCCCTTTGCTAATTATCTGGTCCAGTCCCGCGAGGCGCAAGGGAGTTTCACCTTTGACCGCGTGTTCGACATGTCATGCAAGCAGTCCGACATCTTCGACTTCTCCATCAAGCCGACGGTCGACGACATTCTCAACGGTTACAATGGTACCGTCTTCGCCTATGGCCAGACGGGCGCGGGAAAGTCCTACACCATGATGGGCTCTAGCATCGATGACGACGACGGGAAGGGTGTGATTCCGCGAATCGTCGAGCAGATATTCGCAAACATCCTCTCCAGCACGGCGAATATTGAGTACACGGTGCGGGTTAGCTACATGGAAATCTACATGGAGAGAATTCGCGACCTTCTGGAGCCACGGAACGACAACCTCCCCTCACGACGAAGAAAACCGCGGGGTGTACGTCAAGGGCCTGCTAGAGATATACGTATCGAGCGTGCAGGAAGTGTTTGAGGTCATGCGAAGGGGTGGAAATGCGAGAGCAGTGGCTGCGACGAATATGAACCAGGAGTCTTCGCGCTCGCACTCCATCTTCGTCATTACCATCACGCAAAAGAACGTGGAGACGGGCTCAGCGAAGAGCGGCCAGCTATTCCTTGTCGACTTGGCGGGTAGCGAAAAGGTTGGCAAGACGGGCGCCAGCGGACAGACGCTCGAAGAGGCGAAAAAGATCAACAAAAGTTTGAGTGCCTTGGGCATGGTCATCAACTCGTTGACAGACGGGAAATCCTCTCACATTCCCTACCGAGATTCAAAACTCACCCGCATTCTGCAGGAGTCTCTCGGTGGCAACAGCCGGACGACTCTCATCATCAACTGTTCTCCCAGCAGTTACAACGATGCCGAAACCCTCAGCACGCTGCGCTTCGGTATGCGCGCTAAATCGATCAAGAACAAGGCCAAGGTCAACGCTGAACTTAGCCCGGCTGAGCTCAAGATGATGGTCGCCAAGGCCAAAACACAAATCACCACCTTCGAGAGTTACATCGTCAATCTCGAAACCGAAGTGCAGTTATGGCGTGCCGGAGAGACAGTATCCAAGGATAAGTGGGTGCCACCCCTTTCTGCGGACGGTGTGACGGGAGCGAAGGCAGAAGGGAGGCCGGCAAGGCCATCGACACCATCCCGGTTACTGGCCGACAGGTCAGGGGCTGAGACGCCTGGCATGTCGGAGAGAGCGGGGACCCCGAGCCTTCCGTTGGACAAAGATGAACGGGAAGAGTTCCTGCGCCGCGAGAACGAGCTCCAGGATCAGCTTGCTGAGAGAGAGACGCAAGCGGCGGCCATGGAAAGGCAGCTACGGGAAACCAAAGAGGAGATGGCCGGGCTAAAGGAGCACGATGCGAAGATAGGGAAAGACAACGAGAGGCTGGTCAGCGAGTCCAACGAGTTCAAGATGCAGCTGGAGAGGCTAGCATTCGAAAACAAGGAGGCGCAGATCACCATGGACGGACTGAAGGACGCCAATCTGGAGCTCACGGCAGAGTTAGACGAGGTAAAACAGCAGATGCTCGACATGAAGATGAATGCCAAGGAGACGAGCGCGGTCCTAGACGAAAAAGAAAAGAAGAAGGCGGAAAAGATGGCCAAGATGATGGCTGGCTTCGACCTTAGCGGGGATGTTTTCAGCGACAATGAGCGGTCAGTGGCTGATGCCATCGCACAAATAGACGCCTTGTACGAGATCAGCTCGACTGGCGACCCGATCCCGCCTGACGATCTTAAGGCGCTGAGGGAGAAGTTGGTTGAGACGCAGGGCTTCGTGCGACAGGCCGAGCTATCCGCGTTCAGCGCGGCGGCAAACGAGGCGGAGGCGCGCAAGCGCGCTGATCTCGAGGCCCGGCTGGAGGCTCTCCAACTCGAGCACGAGGACATCCTATCGCGCAACCTGGACGACGCGGATAAGGAGGAGGTCAAGGCCATGCTCGCAAAGACGCTGTCTGACAAAACGACCACACAAGTCGAGCTGATCGACGGTCTCAAGTCGGACCTATCCCTCCGGGCATCGGAGAACGACCGGCTTAAGGCGCTGGTGGACGACCTGCAGCGGCGCGTCAAGGCAAACGGCGCGGTGCCCATGGCTAACGGCAAGACGGTGCAGCAACAGCTAGCCGAGTTTGACGTCATGAAGAAGAGCCTGATGCGTGACCTGCAAAACCGATGCGAGCGCGTGGTCGAGCTCGAGATCTCGCTTGACGAAACACGCGAGCAGTACAACAACGTGCTGCGCAGCAGCAACAACCGCGCACAGCAGAAGAAGATGGCCTTCCTCGAGCGTAACCTCGAGCAACTCACCCAAGTGCAGCGTCAACTGGTCGAGCAAAATTCGGCACTCAAGAAAGAGGTTGCTATCGCCGAACGCAAGCTCATTGCCCGCAACGAGCGCATGCAGAGTCTCGAAAGCCTGCTCCAGGAGAGCCAGGAGAAGATGGCACAGGCGAATCACAAGTACGATGCCCCCACCATTCCATTCTGTCTTTGTTTTCCCCCCTTCCCCCCACGGATGCTAACCGCACGCGCACAACAGATTCGAAGTGCAGCTCGCGGCCGTCAAAGATCGGCTCGAGGCGGCCAAAGCCGGGAGCACGCGCGGACTCGGTTCTCCCACGGGCATCGGCGGCTTCAACATCGGTAGCCGCATTGCTAAACCGCTTCGTGGCGGCGGCGACTCCACTACTGCTGCTTCGGCCCACCCCACCATTGCCAATCTCCAGAGCCCGCCCGAGAATAAGAGATCGAGCTGGTTCTTTCAGAAGTCGTGATGATGAGTCGGCGGCGGCGGCGGCGACAGCGGTAACGACAGCGGTAGCGGCGGTGGCAGCGTCAGCGTCAGTGATGGTTCTTGTAGTAGCGAGGGAACGCGCGGGGTGGGTAGGAGGAGACGAGATAGAGGCGTGTCGGTGTCATTTTGGGTGTTGGATTGGGGGCTGGGCTTGTCAAGAGGTACATTAAAGCAAATGAAACGGAGGGGTAACGTATGTACAGCGGAGGGCGGAGGTGGTGTGTTGAGATATATACCCTTTCCCCCTTTTGGCCTGGTCGTCGTGAGCGTATGCCCATACACATGGGCCCCTTGTTTGAGGGGTGTGGTGTGTGGCTCGCTGGACTTCAACTTGGACTTGAGCTGCAATGACTAGGCTTGATCTAGACAACCCTTGTCCATGTGTGATGTTGGAGATGTAAGTATCCTACGGTCGCTTTGTGTAGCCTGGAT
The DNA here is from genome assembly GCA_039881045.1 of Chaetomium olivaceum. Classification (NCBI taxonomy): domain Eukaryota; kingdom Fungi; phylum Ascomycota; class Sordariomycetes; order Sordariales; family Chaetomiaceae; genus Chaetomium; species Chaetomium olivaceum. Next base: position 18,593 of record JAYWVB010000048.1, on the reverse strand, counting down.
TGGGGCGTTGAACGTTGGGGCCATGATGTAGAGAAATGGGAAGCAAGGACAGGAATTAGGCGTATCATATTCGTTACACGTCCGGTTCTACAGTCAGGGCCTCTTGATGTTTTGTAACACGAACGTCATGGATCTCGCTTGTGAAGGAAACCTTTGTAAGACGGGCTCAGAGGGGTTGGTATACTACCAAGCTGAAGCTTGCAGACGCATTGATAAGTCTGTCCGCCAGAGCGTCGGCTCCCCCAACAGTAACCCTGGCCATACAACATATCCCTTTGCTTGCTGCCTTGACCTGACAATGAGATAGGAAGATAAACAGTGACGGCCTACGTGATCACTAAATGAGAAAAAAGGGGGCGAACTGGCGAGAATATCTTGGTTAGAACCAGATATTCATTTTTTTTTTTTTGTTATTTTTCTCTAATCAGGGGTTCCGCTTAAGGAAATAAACCATAGTTAGGTGTAGACAGTCGAAGGTTATGAAATCGGTTTCTGGAAAAAGTATTTCGAGAAAATAGATATCCTTGATCCAACACAGTACATTCTGCCGTGCTTCCATATCCCTTCCGTCTGACAACCAAACGGTGCCCCCGAACCAACAAGCGCTAATAAGCACTCATTTCCCACCGGCGAGCAGACCCATCACCACAACCTCCAAGGCGACGATGGCACCCAGAACGCAGTAGACGCCCATGCTCACGAAGAAGACCTTGAGGCGCAGCAGGTAGATCCTGACCCAGCTGGCGCGGGGGATGGTCTTGATGGCGGCGCCGAAGGTGGCGAAGCCCTTGCCGGTGACGACCTCGGGCTCGACGCGGCCGGCGAAGGAGCGGTCGAAGGGGACGATGGGGTCCTCGTCGGCGGGCAGCAGCGAGGCCTGCACGCGGGCCAGGGCGGCGTGCGCGGGGATGGCCAACAGCACCTGCAGCGCCAGCGAGAAGCCGGCGACGCAGATCACCTTGCCGACGTAGGCGCCGTCCTTGGGCTGGTCGCATTTCTTGTCCGGGTGGCCCAAGTCGGTGACGCACAGGCCGATAACGCGGCTGAGCAGCTCGGGGAAGACGACGGCGGCGTGGGCGGCGGCCCAGAAGAGGAAAGTGGGAAACCAGGCGGCCACATAGACCTTCTTCAGGGTCGGGATACGGCGGTAGAAGGACTTGGTCGAGGGCGGCGTGATGACGAGATGGGTCCAGGTGGTGGCAAGCGGGGTGCAGACGAGGAGAGCGATGAGATGGGCGATGCGGACCGGAACGAAGGGCGGCAGGGCCAAGAAGAGGGTTGTGAGGACCGTGATGATCTGGATGAGAAAGGCGTAGCCGAGGCCGCGGAAGTTGGCAAACCAGCCGCCGCGCGAGCGGATGAGGCTGTTGGTAGCGCGGAGAGAGGCCGTGATAGGCTTGCCCGGTTGGGCGGTGCGCACCGGATCGTTGTCCGTCTTGGGGGTACCATCATCGTTCATGGGCAGGGCCTCGTAGTCAGGGAGGGGGTCCTCCACGGCGGCAAGGGTGGGGTAGACCGTTGAGAGGGTGTATACGAGCTGAGGGAAAGTTGTCAGTCGGTTGATCAGCGGTAACTTTGAGGTTCAGCAAGTTGACTCACAATGAGAATGACGGGGAGAAAGACGATCAAGTCGGCGATAAAGACAAATCCAGCGACGGCATTTGGCCACTGGATTTGAGATGGCTTGTCAGCGAGTCGCTTCACCAGCGACCCGCCGGCGATGGTGACGGACGAATACATGGTTAAACAGAAAGAAGAGAAGAGACGACTATATTGCTGAGGTACAAGGAGAAAAACGAAGGTAAATGGATCTGATGAACTAGCAACTTGATAAACCGAGTTGAAAGGCGGCTTCAAAACCAAGCCTTGTTGAACGAACGCTGGGAAGAGAATGAATGAGGCGGGAGATGGGGGCGTCGTCAGGTTATAAAACCCACCCCCCATTGCTTAAGCCATGAATGGCCACGCCCAGAAGGATCCGGGCGTCTGCCTGGCACAAATTCCAAGCAGCAGCCCAGCGGCAAACGGGCGCACGGGCAGAAGCGAGCACCGCCCCTGGACCCCACCCTGCCCGCTCAGTTCATCTCGTGGTGCAGTGGGGCTAGCTAGCCTTGTACGTCTTTATGAGTACCGAATACGGAGAAATCATCAGCCGCAGACAAAAAGCATCGAACATGTTCAGCCTTACGACGCTTGGATATGACGAGTCATGAGAGCTTGTGGCCAGGATCAGAAGTCACGATTTATGGAATGCTCGCCAACACTCCAACTGAGGTTTCAGTAAGATAGGTAGTGCTGGCTGGGCCTTGACGCGTTCAGCAACCCTAACCCTACTCTGGCTCTCGCCACCGGGAACTGAACAACACCAAGACTCAACCCCTGTTCATTTATTTAATAACTATCCGGTGAACCCGGAGTGCTGACATAGGCACATATATTTTATTTTTTGGTCAGTGTTACTCGATTCTCACCGTTGGCTGTATTGTAGCCTCGTATCTGAGAGAACTCGAAAGTGTGAGTCAAGTCGGTAGTGGCAGAATGGTCGGGTGTCAGTTGCAATGCGGGGCTCTCAATAGTATCTGAAGTATCCGCACCGTATGGAAGGCGAGTTCCGCTACACATTATCACAGTGCAAGTCTTCATTAACATCTCGACCTTCGTCGACTTGCCGGCCCAAGTCCATCGATGAAGCGACACTAATGAAGCGACACTAATGAAGCGACATTGATGAAGCGACAAGTCTGCAGTCATTCCCCGCCTAAAACGGGAAATCTAGAGAAATCAGTTGACCATACTTCCTAAATCCCCTCCATTCCTCAAACATTTCAAACATTTCAAGCATTTCTCTTGCATGGAAGGCGTGCACATGTCAGCACCATCAATCCCCAACCTGCTCTCCTTGCGGGGCGGGGCCGCCGGTCGAGGCCGGGGTCGGGCCCGAGGTGGCCTCGGCCGAGGTGGTACTCCGGGATCCGGGCCCGGCCCCAGCCACGACGCAACAATCCAGGGCACCGACACCGACGCAGCCGTCTCTCGTTTGAGTGCGGTGGAACTTGGCTATCTATCAGATCCCTACGCCCGGCTCTTTGTGCAAGGCCCTGCTACTCGTCGTCTTCCCATCATCAATAGAGGCACCTACACGCGGACCACTGCCATTGATGCTCTCGTCGACCGCTTCCTGGCCTCTACCAGCCCGGATGAACCTAGGCAAATCGTCTCCCTAGGCGCGGGCACCGACACCCGTTGCATGCGCCTCTTCGCTTCAGCTCAACAACACCGCAACATCGTCTATCACGAGATCGACTTCCCAGCAATCATGGCCCGCAAACAAGCCATCATCAGCTCTACCCCCCTGCCCTACGGGCGCTTCTCTCCACACCAGAACCGCTCTCCCCTATCGCCTGGCACTCCCACTCGCTCACCCCATCCAACGACCAGAACAATAAAAACAAAAACAACAACACTCTCACCCTCCACGGCCTCGACCTGCGCACCATCACCCCTTCCTCCCCACCGCTCCCCAACCTCCTCCCCACCGCGCCAACCCTCCTCCTATCCGAATGCTGCCTCTGCTATCTCCTCCCCCAGCAAGCCAGCGCCGCGCTCTCCAACTTCAGCACCCGCCTCCCGCACCTCGCGCTAGTGCTCTACGAGCCGATCCTGCCGCACGACCCGTTCGGCAAGACGATGGCGTCCAACCTCGCGGCGCGCGGGATCGGCATGCCGACGCTGGAGGCGTACCCGACGGCGGCGGATCAAGAGCGGCGGCTGCGCGAGGCCGGGTTTGAGGAGGTGCGGTCGCGGAGCGTGGATGGGATTTGGGAGGGCTGGGTGAGCGAGAGGGAGAAGGAGCGGGTGGATGAGGTGGAGGGCGGGTTGGATGAGGTGGAGGAGTGGCGGTTGTTGGCGGGGCATTATATCGTTGCTTGGGGGTGGAGGGGCGGGAAGGGGGATTTGGATATTGAGGGTGGTGGTGGTGGTGGTGGTGGTGGTGGTGCGGGTGGTGGGGGGTAGGGGGTATGGACTTGTGTGATGGTGAGTGTGAACAGCATTATGGTAGTGTTGTGTTACCTTTTGATGTGATTGATACGTCACCAATGAAGTTTGTGGTTGAGTTATGAAAACCTACACAGAAAATGTGGAAACAGTTGGCTGTGATGAAGGTCGGGGATATCTAGAAGCAAGGAACCTCAGTTTTATGAGGTACCTAAATTATAATTTTTTTAAAAAAAAAAAATAGAATAAAATGTCCAGGCAAGAATAGACAAATGAGAAACGACTCTACAGATTGATTTCATAACTACGTAGTGTCTCTCAACTGGAAGTCGCAGCGACTGTGTATTACGTAATCATCCAGACGCAGCTGAGGAAGCTGAACGGCCCGCCTGCTGCTGATGGGACGCGATCGCCTTACCATCCTCAAAACAACTCTTTGACATTCATCGCATGTGACAGTCCAAAATAGGCACAGACCACATTCAACAACTTCTTTGTGTATCCATCACTACGACAACTCCTCTTTACATTGATTGACACATCAGCTCAAGGCCGTGCGCAGATGCACGATTGAGTTCCTTGCCTAGAAATAACAGACGACCCATCCAACTGGAACCGTCCTATTTCATTCTTCCATCACTTCTTCCCGCTCACGCACCACCACGAACAAACCCACTACACGTCACCTATACGCACCACCTACACACGACGCTTGCTTACCTCACGCATCCATATCCATTTACTGTTAATTGCATTTTGTCTTCCTATTCTAGTACATCATTTTGGATAGCCATTGTCAGCGAACCGATCTTCCACGCACAAGATGGCGGACAAGGACAAACAGTACAAGTATCGACAGGAGATACAACAGGTATGTCGAGTTCATCTCTTTGTGGTCTTTGCGTGTTTTCACTCAGTTCGAGATATCATACGCACTACTTCGATGCCTTAATGCGCACTTGACCACCATCGAGTGTTGGTGATCGCACTCATCGAGAAACACCCAAGATGCGACTCGGTATCCCTGGATTGTTTTCGCCCACTGGCATCGACATTGTGCGAACACTGGCCTTGATCAGATTGAACAAACTTAAACTCACCCCATGATGATAGGTGGCTTTGCAAGTGCTGGCCAACCAACTCGTCCACCTTGTCCAGGACAATGTGCTCGTAACATCAGCCACACCAGGGATGGCGACTGCTGTTCGCGAGGCGCGTGTGATCACGAACAGAGCACTTGGAAAGGCCATATTGAATCTTAGTGCTGTGAAGTTTGGAACAAGCACGTAGCAACAGCACCATGGCACCTCGCCGAACGTCACCGGACAAGAACGAACCCAGACAGGCACCCAGCTCTGGACAGCCATATCCCGCGTGAATGTTATTTAAGGGCCCCTCGCCGGATACGCCTTTCAGCACTCGCATAGACAGACAGTCTAGCCCAGGGCCGCTGCAACTTTCCCCCCTCTCTTGACAACCGCTTTCTATCCATAAGCATCGAGCTCTTCTGGTGTCTAGGCTCATGGGAAAACAACCATCTACTGAGAAAGCAACTGGAAACTCCAGTATGGTACCCTATCCTTATGATGGCACTCCAGTCCCGGACTGCGTCACTCGAGCACTCCAGCGGTGGCCGGCTTTGCGTCGGAAGACTTCGATTCTGCGGCCTGTACAGACAAGCCCTTCGGTCCAAGTCGACAGCGATGATGACAGTGATGATGGCTCTTCCTCACACGGCCCGTCTGATTCTGAAGATTCGGATTCGGACCACGATATGGACAATCAGGAAAACCATGCACATCCTAACCAAACCGCCATTAATCACTCCATGAGGGACAAGGAGATACTTGAGGAAGTGACCGAGAGCAAGGACCAATTGGCCGCCGCATACCCAGCATCGACACCAAAGTCAGGTTCTTTGCGAACTCACCATCTTTCGTCCAACTCGGCATCACTTTTTCCTCCTGTTGGCTCCGTCCCACTAGCGTCTTCGGATTATCTTCAACCTACTACGCGCCACGACAACCCAACAAACATCTATCCTGTTACGACGACAATTCCATTCTACTTAGCACAAGCATTGCTTCGCCCATCAATCTGTCAGCGCAAGGCGCAAGCCATGTCAAGCGAGGCAACCTCGATCCCATCACCCCACTTGCGTTCTCTTGGAGCCCTACGCCCCGCCGCCGCCGCCATGTTCCAACAAGCGTACGACAAGGCGACCGGCGGTAGGATATGCAAAGGGCGAGAAAGCCACCGGCGTCGGCTGGAGCTCAAGCTGGGCATGCGCGACAATCCCCTCAACCATCTGCGCTGGGCCTTCAAGCTCGTCCATGGCAGTGCCATACCTTCCATCAGCGCCCGAGTGGCTGCTGATGAGCGCGAAACCGACCTGATTGAGCCGCACCCTCGCGAAGTGATTGCTGACTATCTCGCTCACAATTTCAAGATGATGTACGTATCGGGCGAAACGGGAGAGCCTTCTGTCGAAACCACAGGCATCATCGAGGATATTGTGCGCCAGCAAGTTATCGAAATTGTCAGTCTAGTCTCTCAAGCACTCGTGGTTTTATTCTATTTTATCTGTCTTACTAACCGTTACTTTAGCTCAGGAACTGTACCGAACTGGCGGCGCGGCGCGGGTCGCGTTCTATCACCATCAACGACCTCATCTTTCAAATCCGTGACGACGCTCCAAAGGTTTCCCGGCTCCGCACTTTCCTCTCATGGAAAGATGTGCGGAAGAATGTTAAGGATTCGGACGACAAGGGCGGAGAGGCGGACTTGGGCGCCGGAGAGGATCCCGGCGGTGGCGTGGTTGCCGGCGGCCCGGTTGACGACACAGCAAAGAAGAATAAGAAGGCCAAGGTCGGGCTTCCCTGGGAACCAGCATCCTTCTTCCCCGCCGAGGTACCGGAGCGCGAAGATGAGGAAGACGAGGAGGAAGAGGAAATGAACCACATCACGCTACAGCGGTTGCGCAAGGCCGACGAACGGACCAAGGCTATGACGAAGGAGGAGTATGTTACCTGGTCGGAATACCGTCAGGCATCCTTCACCTACCGCAAGGGCAAGCGGTTCCGCGAGTGGGCCGGCTTCGGCATCGTTACGGACAGCAAGCCGTCGGACGACATTGTCGACATCTTGGGGTTTCTGACCTTTGAGATGGTGCAGACGTTGACGGAGGAGGCGCTCAAGATCAAGGAGAACGAGGATCAGTACCGCGAGCGCACGGGGGAGAATGCGGGTAAGAAGCGCAAGCTGCCCGGCGGTGGCGGCCTGTTCGACCCGCCGAGTGAGGGCCGTAGCCCCGTTGAGCCCCGCCATATCCAGGAGGCCTTTCGTCGACTCCAGCAACGGCCCAAGAAGTTGAGGGCCATGCTCAACGGCACGAGATTGCAGCAGCGGACGATGCTCAAGTTGATTTGAGTGTTATTGTGTGGTGGCTTTTCGATACTTTGACGGTTTGACCTTGAGGGCTCAAGTTGGATTCGAGGCATGGATTCTAGGCATGGCGTGATAGGGTATTGCAAGTGATTTGGCCTGGCTAGGCTGATATCCCAGCTTTGTTATTATTTGGTTATATTAGTCAGCGTAACGGAATGGATAAATCGGGACATTTATAGGTTGTACTTTATATCTCCCTGGCCTTGAACAAGAGAAATGTGGTCGTCGGCTGTTGAGTGCTTGTACTCCCGTTGTAAGCTCTTATCGATAGGCTTTCAACTTGCTGCTTGACGGACCCCTGCATGCTACCCCCCATCTCCAACACCCCACACCAGAGCAAGGCGAGCTGCCAGCCGCAACTTCGCGACTGCCTGCCGTGCATACGCAACTCCATCTCTCTTCCAGATATGGGAGCCTAGCGGATCTCATAGATTTAAATCCTTAAAGACATTCCACATTCCATCATCACCCATCCCTCAACCGACTGCGTACAAACCACCACCACCCCCAACCGTCAAGATGCCTCCCTCCTCCCCCACACTCGTGGTACGTCACCCCCCCCCCTCCATCTCCCACATCCACTGTCACTTAGACACACTTCCCCGGTCCCACTCACCACGCACCCACTAACATTGGCCCCTTCTCTTTCCTTACCCCCCCCTTCCAGCCCAAAATCAAAGTCCAGCTCAAGCTCTCCATCGCGCGCCTGCGCATGGTCCAGAAGCGCGACGAAGCCCTGGCCAAGACCCAGCGCCGCGCCATGGCCACCCTGCTGGAACAGGGCAAGACCGACTCGGCGCGCATCCGCGTCGAGAACATCATCCGCTCCGACATCATCTCGGAGCTGCACGAGGTGCTCGAGCTGTACTGCGAGCTCCTGCTCGCCCGCGCCGGCCTGCTGGAGGCGCCCCGCCCTGCGACCCGGGCCTGGAGGAGGGGCCGTCAAGAGTGTGATTTATGCGGGCCAAGACGGATATCAAGGAGCTGAATGCGGTGAGGGCGCTGTTGGGGAGAAGTTTGGCAAGGAGTTTGTGCTGCAGGCGAGGATGGAGAACGAGGACGGGAAGGTGAGTGAGCGGGTGGTGAGGAAGTTGAGCGTGGCGCCTCCGAGGGAGGAGCTGGTGCAGGGGTATCTGGAGGAGATTGCGAAGGCGTTATGGCGTGGATTGGCCGCCCGGGAGGAGGGCGGAGGAGGCGTTGGGGGCGCCGCCGGGGTTTGTGGACGGGGAGGATGGTGATGAGGGTGGTGGTGGTGGGGGGGTGGTGGAGGCCAGCGGGCAGGGCGGGCGGATAAGTCGCTGCTTGGGGAGGATGAGGAGGCCGACGCGAGGAAGGAGTTGAGCATGGCGACGCCGCCGAGGAGTTTTAGCCCCTCGAGCCCCTACATATCAACCCGCCGAGTGCGTCGACGGATAATATCCACCCGAAGGTGACGCTCAACAAGGTGGAGTTAACGCGACGAAGAAGCCGGCTGCTGCCAGCAGGAAGCCGGTGGAAAAGAAGCCCAGTATTGCGGACGGGGTACCGGATGTGGATGAGTTGGCGAAGAGGTTTGCTGCCCTGAAGAGGTAGAGTGGGGTGTTTGCTCAGGGTGTGCTGTTGCGTCTTGGGTATGGCGTGGTTGTGTTGTTACTGTTCTCGGTTCGGCATTGGGTGGGTTGATTAACGGAGTTTGGTGTCTTCGTTCCCCAGATCTGTTAGCACTATCAAGGTGCATGCTGAATTTGAAACTCTGTGAAACCTCTGTTTTCTCCTAAACACAGTGACGGAACAACCGCTGGTTGCATGCGGCTCGTACCAAGGAAGCGTTTGACAGACCTTTGACAATTGCTAAGCCCGGGAAAAAAAAAACCACTTTTCACCTCAACTTGTTGCCTGTTACACCATCTGTGCAAGACAACCACATCGGCACCACCCCCGAGAAGACCAGACCACAGACAGTGTCATTAACCTGGCTATTAGGTGATGGATAACTGTGCTGCTTGGATTTTGCATTTTCACACTTTCCTGCGAATTGGTCTTGCCCCTCGACTCGACCGTGCCTTCCTCAACAACTCCCTTAGCCAAGTAGTTCTCTTTGTTTTCAGCAACCGATCCTGTACCTTTCTCTCCATGATTTCCCTTCCTCTCATGGAGAGAATACGTCGGCCCAACTGAGAACTTTCTGACTTTCTCCTCGGGTTGCGAGTGGCCCTGCCCTCTTTTCTCTTCTCGTCATCGTCCCTTTATGACCGACTTTCTCTCTCCTTCGTTCGTTCATCCACAGCGGAAGTACTGAGATTATTTTAATTTCAAGGCGAAGGTGCTTATTTACGCATTATCTTTTCGCCCAGTTCTCACCAAGTTCGGTCGACTTTTTCGTAGGACCGACTTACAACCGACCACCCCAGCCCTGCAATCTCCATATTTCTGTTCGTTCTCTCTACTTTAAGGAAGCCCGTGTCTTCCCAAGTTTGCCGGGATGGACAAACCCGACGACATGAAGCAGATCCTCGAGACCTTGAGGCTTGCAACTCTCCAGGATATTCCTCTCCCTCGACTTTCCGAGGCGATCAAGGAGAACTTGCCGGCCAATGTGGACAAGAAACGGATTCTGGACATTTATACAATGTGGCTGCGTCTTCGCCTCATTCCTATTGATGTGTCAGCCAAAGGGTATCTCGGTCTTGAATTCTTTTACTTGTACCACTTTCTGAAGGCTTTGCCCGGCGACGATTCCCACCTCGCCGACGCCTTTCACGACTGGCAGTGCCGCAGGCTGTCGGAAACTCGACCATCTCGACGAAGTTTAGAATCGCCGAGGCCGAGTTCCGCAGACTGGCGCCGCCGTGCGGAAGCCTCTGGAACGGAGCACGGATTCCTCAATGCCAGAGGACCGCTTCGGCCAAATGCACCCTGATAGGGCCAAGCTATCTCAAGAAACCCGCACCGTCATTGAACTATGAGGATAAAAATGACGATGATATTATCTTCGTCTCCTCCAATTCTAAGCGGGGTGACCGTGGCTCAGGCAACGGCAACGGTAGTATTGGGCGACCGGGGCTGTCCTTTTGACTGGATCTAACATGTTGCCCGTGGTTGGATCCAAGAAGTCATCGTGGCTGGATGTGGCAAGCTGCTCTTAACTGGATCTAATAAGTTGCCCGTGGCTGGATCCAAAAGCTACCATTGAACAACCACACCGTGGTTGAATCCAGCAAGCCGCTCGTGGCTGGGTCTCAGAAGCCGCCCGTGGCTGGATCTAGCAAGCTACACTTGACCGGATCCAACAAGTTGCCCTTGGCTGGACCCAAAAAGCCTTCCGTGGCTGGGTCTAATAAGGTGCTCTTGACTGGATCCAACAAGTTGCCCGTGAACGGCAAAGCTATGGTCACTCACAACATGAACTCAAAGGGCCCTGGGTCCTCGAAGTCGCAAGGCAAGCCGGTATCAAAGCCCAAAGGCGCGCCGGGGTCGAAGTCGGCCACGTCCGCCACTCCACCGCAAAGTAAGGTACCCCAAGAACCCCAAAAGCTTCACAGAGAATATGTGTGTTCCCGTTGCAAGATGAAGTGTACGCCCAGTTGGCAAGGTTACTATTAGAGCGGTGGCTAACTTATTCTCAAGGCGATCACGTTTTCAAGGACTGCCCAATTCTTGATCCCTCGTTTGATAAGAAGCTACCGAAGGATATATCTGTCGCCTTTGCATGAAGAAAAGCGACCACCACGTCTCTGTGTGTCCCTTGAATAGGGATCCAGAATCCATGACACAGCGAAGGCTGGCATCCGTGAAGCACAACGTGGCCCCCAGTGTCGAGCGCCGAGGTGTTCCCGCATAAACCAGCCGGTTGAGGCTCGGAATCGCTCCCGGTCGCCGCCGCGCGAACTCAACGAGCACATTGCCAAAGACACACCGGGCCCCCAGAAAGAAACATCTTCCAAAAGTCAGACCCGCGCTCGAAGACGGTCGCGCAAACGGAAGGCCGCGCCGTCGCCTCCAATCTCGCGGAAGAAGGGCACACCAGCCTTGGAGATGGGGAGATCAGGGAGAACGAGGAGATAGGGGGTGACCCGATGGTCTCGCCAAACTTGAAAGTGAAGGAACCTTTCAAGAGGCGGTGGTGTCATATGCCGACGAAGTCGACGAGACGCACGAGAGCCATCCTTGCGTCATTGACCGCCGACCGTTCGAGTACTACCGCGGAAGACGGGTATACCGGCCGGGGAGACCAGGCGCAGTTTGATGGTCTCACCAAACTTGAAAGTAAAGGAGCTTGTCAAGAGGCGAGGGGTATTATACGACGACGAAGCCGAGGAGAGGCACGAGAGCAATTCTCGACTTAATGATCAGCTGTTTGAGCTTGCCGTTCTCGAACTGATCAGGGTTGAGAGCGTCAAGACGGACCTTCTTCGGCTTGATTTCCCTTCCGAGCTATTTTCGGACTTCTGCCAGGAGAGTCTTTTCCGGGTCAATAAAACGGCCAACGATCCTCGACCTCGCGCGGCCGACTTTTACGATTTGTGTGACGATGACGAGCAGCTGGTCGAGTCCATCGAGACTACAATGCCACCCGACATAGAGGCTGCGAGGAACCATGAGCAGGCTCCGGTACTGCCCCAGGAGATGGCTGAGTTAACCATGGCCCTTGTTGGACTGGCAAATCCGACCGCTGTGGGAGTAGAGCACACGGTGATGGCAGAAGACATGGTGATGGCTGAGCATCAGCCCGAGACGGCCGGCGTCGTCCCACCGACGTCGCATGTCCGGCGATGCTCACCACACGCAGTTTCGAATCCGAGCAGTCTCAAATTTCCGACGCAATGATGGAAGGTTCTGAAGCGGGGATCTCCATCCAGCCCACCACCGATGATTTGTTCTCAGCCAAGAGCGTTGCACGGGAGGGTGTTTCGATCACAATGACTGAGGAGCCCAACCAAGCTGTCGAAACTGGCGCTTTTCCGGACCAGCTCGTCGCGCCTGAGGTTATTGATGCTGGGGAAATGGAGTCCCTAACTCCTCATTCCGTCAATGAATCAGCTATGGAGATTGATGTGACAACTACAGCGGACAAAAACCTATCGGCGACATTTGGCGGACTTGTGAGGGTGGTAGCTGCGCCCGACGTTGAGACAGATATGGCCGACGGTCAACTTTCGTTTGACTGTGAGGAGCCGGCTGTGGCTTGTGATTGTGATATGTAAACGGCAGTTGTTCTCAGTTTTGCACTAGCAACGACCTCCATAGCCTAGGCGTAATACCGCCGGGCTAAGATTTCTCCAGTTGTTGAGGAGCAAGTTGCGTCTTCTCAAGAGACGAACTGAGCGATATTGGCGTCTGAGATCGGCCAGTGCTACCCGCAAGGCTCTGTCACCTTTTGTCTTTTTTTCACTCCTCTGCTTTCAGCAAGCGCAGCCAGCAGTCTGCCTTCTCGATGGTTAATATAGTTTAGAGCTTGCTTTGCTTTTGCTTCTACCTGCTTTCGAGTTGCGATCCGACGGGGAATGGGTGCTTCTCACGGGCGATGTTGACGAGGGATGGCGTTCGGCTTGTTTTATATGGGTGACATCGGGGTGGCTCTTCACAGACTTTGGCGGGTTTGAGAGAACAGCGGCTATTGTTAAGTGATAAATTGTGGAATATGTACTTTAGATCTTCTGAGATGCCCCTTTTTTTCTTCTTTGCGGCCTGCTAATTATTAATTAATACCAATACACTGACTCCTGAGGCCGTTGACTTTTCGGGCGATTCCCTGCATTCTCGGCGACTGCACGTCTCAAAATATGATCGTAACCAGGTCCCTCGTAGCCTGTATCTGCTTCACTCTAAGGTGGTCCCGCTGTCCTCAGTCCCGTTGCTGGACATGGCTTGGTATCTCGTCTTTCAGTCCCGCAACCTATCCCTCCACCCCTGTAGCCTTTTGAGGCGGCATTATTACCGCGACACGTGTACTGTCACTGTATCGACAATGACCGCTCGTTGTAGCACACATCTTCCGGCCCATCCCGGCGGGTTTATAAGCCGCCCAACGAGGCCGCCGCCGCCTTCTTGCACCAAGCCCAACCCTTCCGGCCGCTACCGACTCCAACTCCCCCGACACGGTCCATACGTATGCCAGCGAGGGCGAACAACCTCCCCCAATATATATGTGTATCCATCCCAACCCACCGCCCACGCCCTCCCAAAACAATCACTCCAACTTATCCAAGTGCTCCAACCGCGTCAACACCACCTGCTTACTGGTCTCCTCAATCTCCCCGGCCAGGAACACCTCATCCAGGATCGCGTACACCTTGTAGAAGTTGAAGACCAGGTCCAGCTCGCAGACGTTGCCGAAGAAGGCGTCGAGCACCTCGACGAAGAAGTGGATGGCCTCGAGGAAGGCGAGCTCGTTGTCGTTGGTGTCGACGCAGGCGCAGAAGAAGAGCCCCGCGTACCGCCGGTACACGACCTTGTGGTTGCGGAACTCGACGAAGTTGGACTGGTACTTTTGGTCGCGCGGGGCGACGAGGCGGTGGACCTGGATGGGGAGGTGTGGGAGTTAGAATGGGGAGGGGGGTTTTGGTGACGGGTGTGGATAAGTATGGTAGATGGAGATTGGGGGATGTATTTACCTCGCCTTTGAGCTTGATCTTTTCGTCGTCGCTGTAAGGGACGTACCACTTGGCAAGGCGGGTTTTGCCCCTGGTCGATCGATGTTAGCGTGTTCAGCGTGGGTTTGTTGGTTTCATGACTGGAAAAGGAAGACGCACTGCCGGTTCTGGATGAGAATAAAAGACAACATTGCTGCGGCGCGGAGTGCCCGCGTGTTGTCTTGCTGCCGCGCTGAACTGGGATGTTGAAGTCGCGGTTGTCGGTTCCAGGGGACGGGAGGTGGGATTGGTGATCGGGGATGAGTAGTGGGAAGGGTTAGGGTTGCTCTCTGATTTCAACTGGCCTTCAAGGTGCATACCATACCGTACAAACCAATACCATATGGACAAGCACGCTCACACTCAGACCTGAGACTACCGTTAGCTACACAGCCAATTGGGATGGTCTAGATCAAATAATTAGGTAGCTCAATATCTGATAACCTTGTTCCGCCTTTCCATATATCACCACTGCCAAATCCCAACCTCTAGTGGTCCTTGTTGCCCAGCCCTCGTAAATGCTCCAAACGCCAATGCTGGTACAATCCCCTGCCAAACGCCACTACTCAGCCGGCCTTCCCTCTATCCTCCCCGAGATGATGTGTTCTACATAGTTCTCTCCCCTCAGACCCACCCAGACATATTTCTAACTTCATTGAAGGATCCTTGATACAGGTTAAAGTCCCACCTGAGGATTCTGTCTCGCCGGCCAGGAATCTAATCCTCGGCAGCCCCCTTGCCTTCCTCCTTCATCCGCTCCTGGTGCTGACGCCGAATGGTCATAAGCGTCACAACAATACCCACCCCGCACGCAGCCAGGGTGACAAAGTACGCATTCTTGTAGCAGCCCACTCCATCGGGACAATACCGCTCGCCGTCTGGCCCGACCACGCTGTGGCTGTCGAAGACGATGCCGTAAAACAGGTTGAAGATGTTGCCGGAGATGACGGGGCTCAGCGTCATGAACCCCCAGTTCTGGCTCAGACCGTGGATGCCGAATGACTCGGCAACGATGGAGGGGAAGACACCAAATAGGAAACCGTAGCCCAGACCCGAGAGTCCCGAGACGAAGCCCAGGAAGTGTGGGTTTGAGATGTTGATGGCGCAGAGCTGGGCGATGCAGAATACGAAACAGGCAACGACGAGACACCATGCGCGGTTGGCGTGCAGAGACTTGACGAGGAAATCGGATCCGACGCCTGGGAGACTGTCAGTGTCGGCCAGAAAGAGGAGATAACAAAGGACAAGACTTACCACTCAGCAGTCTACCACAGAAGCTGCCAACCGATAGAATGGAAACGTGCATCTGCTGCCGATGGACGAGGAAGGCCTCCTCGACCGAGTCGTCGTAGAGCTTCCAGAGCGCCTTGACGTCTTGGCCAATGTTGCTGTATCAAAGGTTAGCTGGCTGTACACTTGAAAATGGCTGCATAAGCAACTTACTTGATGGTCATCAAACCGATGCCCGCCAGAATGCCCATGATGGTGAACAGCTGCCAAAAGTCGACGCTGCGCAGAAGACGCCAGCCACGGATATCTACACGACGGGAGCGATCTAAATCAACACTGTTCTGGACAAGGACTTCGCCGGCCACTGAAGACGTCGACGACTTGGACATGAGGGATGACGTCTCGTCCGCATCAGCCTCGTGAGACCGGCCGTCAGGGGGTTGTGGGAGGGCCGCCTCGACATCAGCTGGGTCGCCCGCGGGAGCGAGGGATTCGTGGGAGGATCCGGCCGTGGCGACGGGAGTCGTGTAGGTGGTGGGCGACGTACCAGGGTCTGCGTCGATGGAGCGTCGTCCGCCATGATGACGACGTGCGGCCTTGGCCTCTTCGGAGACGGTGCGGTGCAACTGCTGCGAGTCGGACAACCCGGAGGTGCTCGGGAGGCTCTGGTAAGGGGTGTGCGGGTAAACCTTGAGGAAAAAGAAACCAGTGAAGATCAGGGTGAAGGTGCCCGCAGCCAGAAGCGTGAGGAAGGCGCTCGTATCGCCGGGGAAGAAGATGCCACCGCAAAGGGAGAAGAAGAAGGCGCTGAGACCGAAGGCAGCCAGGGGGAAAGCGGTTGCGGTGCCCCGGTGGTGCGGCCAGTTCAGGGCGGACGTCTTGACAGCAGCAGCGAAAGCCATGCAGCCACCCAAGCCGGTCAGAAAAGCGAAGAAGCACAGAGCCGGCACGGAGCCTGATGCCGTCTCCCAGGCGGCGCGGAAGGGGACGTAGCCAATGCCAAGACAAAGGGCGCCGGCGATAACGGCAGGGCGTGGACCGCGGTGGTCGACGAACAAGCCAACGGGGACACCCAGGGAGTACATGCCCATGTTGCCAGCCAAGCCGATGAGGTTGATCTGGGTGGTGGTGAGGTGCAGTTTGTCAGCGAATTGGGGCGCCCAGGCCGAGTAGACGTAGTTGGTGCCGCATGCCAGCGAGATCATGACGGCGGCCACGCTGGACACCAGCCGGGCGCGGTGCAGGTTTGCGTCCCTCATTATGTTGGATTTTGGGAGAGTTGACGGAGAATGCTGTGAATTTTAGGGATATCACGGGTCAAGTTATCGCGATCGATAGAATATCACGTTCAAGGATGGATCACGATGAAGTATCACTATAAAGTTATCAAGGAGTAGCTTCAGCCGTATTGAGGCATCCCGGCGGGGGGGTTGAGCGTTGTGCGACCGGAGTCGCGGTACCGTATGTTGGCGCGGTACGTAGATGGAAGAGTGTGTTAATTGCAGCTGTGTGATGGCGACTTCATCGTGGGTGAGGATGGCAAGAGGGAGGAAGGAACACAGCTCAGGGCAGAAGGAAGGGCATTGGCATTTGACGCCTCTGGCCCATGGGTTTCAAAAGCCTTGGCGTATCCGGGGTCGGCTTTAACCCTGGTGACATCTTCAGCTGCCTGCTATCAGAAGCGGGTCTCGGTTCTTGCCGCCGCGTTCGCTGGTCCGGGCCACTGATTCGCCGACCGGAAATTGAGAACCGACATGGGATCGCGGGAATGCAGGCCGAAGACTCCCCAGGGTCTTCGGGGTCAAGCCACAGGCCCGATATGGAGTTTAGAGGGGGATCTCGCTGCGTCGGTTCCTGACAAAGTCCGCCTGATAACTAAGTCACACCGCCCGAATTCCTGGATCTCGGGGTCGTGTGGACGGGAAATCTCCAACCGGGTGGGACGCATGACACACCGGATGCAAACTAAAAGAAAAATCAGTTATTGTCAGTCAAGCCAAGCCTGAGAAATGCTCCCATTACCTAACCTGCCTCGAGCCTGCCTGGTCTGGACCAGATCACGTGGCGCAGGCTCAAAAGAAAGGCCGGCGGCCCCCGTGCTTGTGGCGCAGCAACGCAGGCAGTCTGCGAAGAATGAATGCCTTGGCACTTGGCACTTGGCGCAACCGCGCTGCAGCTGCCGCAGTCGTCATCCAATCCGTTGGCCACCCAGGGCCGCCTTGGTTCAACATCGACCTCCAGTCAACCACTACCTTAACGGCGATATTGCCTATCTACACCACTATCGCTCCAATACTCGGCATAAGCGCGGTGCTTGCCGACAAAACACGATCGCAACCCTCGCTCGCCATTGAACGACAACACCCTTCGGCTTCCCACTCGGAGAAGGCCCGGAGCCATCCACGGTCGTCGCCATGGGCGCTCTCCTCTCGATTCCGCTGATGGCGGTTCCGAGTGTGGGCACCGTATGTCGCCCGATGATTCCCATGGTGTGATTCGCAACTAAACTAACACTCGCGCAGCTGCTCTCATTCGGAGCCACATGTTGCGGCGCCGCGACATGCTCTATGGTGTGCAGCGCATGCGGGAAATGCGGGAACAGGTAGGAACCCCTCCATCACCAACTCCGTCCACCCAGGCCATCGCGCTGACATACCTCCTCTCTTCCAGTGTCGCGACCCGTATCGGATATGCCCTTATCCTCCTCATCAACTCGATACTATCATGGATTATGCTCACGAAATGGGCTATCGAGAAGCTACAACATCTGATGTTGGATTACGTCAAGATCAAGTGCGGCGACGGCGACTGTTACGGCTGGCTGGCCGTCCACCGCATCAACTTCGCCTCGGCATGTTTCACCTCGTCCTCGCCGGCCTCATGCTGGGCGTGCACTCGTCCAAGAACCCCCGTGCCGCCATCCAGAACGGGTACTGGGGCCCCAAGATCATCACTTGGCTGGCGCTGATTGTGCTCACCTTCTTCATCCCGGACACCTTCTTCCAGTTCTGGGGCAACTACGTCGCCATCGTGGCCGCTATGATGTTCCTCATCCTCGGCCTCGTCTTGTTGGTTGATCTGGCGCACAACTGGGCCGAGTACTGCCTCGCGCAGATTGAGGATACCGAGTCCAAGACCTGGCGCGTTATCCTGATCGGTTCGACTCTCGGCATGTTCCTCGGCTCTATCGCGATGACCATTGTGCAGTATATCTTCTTCGCGTCGAGTGGCTGCTCCATGAACCAAGCCGTCATCACCATCAACCTCCTCCTGTGGATCGCCGTCTCGGTATTTCGGTCCACCCCGCCA